>CATQJA010001106.1:0-233704 GCA_958295435.1 Mesorhabditis spiculigera | reverse complement strand
AATATGGCTAGATTACACCATAAACTATATTAAAACGCTTACTATCTAGCTGCTAAGCATTTCTTGAACTGATGGGACAAGATTGGGTTCTCCCGGGAAGCACATGAAAATTACGTCAATCGCAAAATCGCTTAAATACTGTATCAAATTTCGACATTTCGAATTTCGGATTTTGAAATATGCCGGACTCACTCGCTTCTGGCCTTCCACCCCGGCGTCAACACATAAAAATGTGAAACTGCAGAACTGAAAAGAGCGTCGTTGTGATTTGTAATCTTACTTTTATTATATCTTTACATTACATTTCGCTATCTAATCCCTTAATGTGTTTTTGAATACGGAGATTTTATACGATTTTACGACAATGGTGATGCTTCGCCGAAAATGACGATCAAGCAGGCCTGCTGCCTCTAAACGATGTAAGTATTCGAGTTGATAGCTGAAGTTACAAATGTTATATCCTTGTTTTACAAATAATGACCTTTTACAGAAGCTGTTCCGCGAAAATGGCCGTGACCCCGGTGAAGTGCCTAAAGGCTTACAAATAAGACCAAGAGGCTGGAAGTTTTAATAAGATAAAGTATATATAGAAATACCGAAACATAACAAAAATTACGTAATAAACGGAATTTATACAAACAAAATGCAAAAATGCAGGGTTTTGCAAATTTGAACAATATGCGTTAGCTCCGGAGGCGAAAATAAAAAGCGAGTTCCGGATAAATACGCAAACAAACGTTTTTATAATCTTTGCGAGGTTAGTCGTTAAGCGGGTTTTTTAATCGGCGCACAGGCATTTCACCGAATCGGCAAGCACGAAATGAGCGAGCACCTTTCCGTCCCAAAGATCTCCTTTTTAAAAAAGCAGAATTAGTCTAGCGGCCACATAAATATGCCAAAACGCTTTTATAATTTCCGAGGGGAAGTGTGCTTAATGCAAAAACGCGTTTTGTGCCTTTGTATACTTATGTGAAAATGCACATTTTGTTTATCCGATGGTGTCTTTTCCCTGGCAAGAAGAAGAATCGACGCTTTTTTTAGCTTTCCGGGGTCCCGGGATTTTAAACGCCCAAATTTACACCTTGCGAAAAACTCTGAAGGGATGAGGAAGGAAATTCCGGCTTTGACGCGTGCCCCAGAAGCGGCGAATCTTCGGGGTTTTTTACCTGAAAAGTGCGGGGCTTAGGGCTTTCGGGCCCAGTTTCACCTAGCTTCAGGCCCCATTTTATGCGCTCTCTTTTCGGGGTGTCTGGGCGTTCGGTTTATCTGGATTCGCGAGTCCAAATGCGAGTTTTCCAAATTGAAGCTCTGCAAAGTAAATTCGATTAATGCACCAAAAGTTCAAAATTGAAACCCCGGCTTTATTACCTCCGTTAATGCATTTGCTCACATCAAAAACTGTTGTAAAAATTTTCAAGGCTTAACAGTATGATTTTTTGGATTTGGGTTTATCAACGTATCTCTCTCTCTCTCTCTCTCTCTCTCTCTCTCTCTCTCTCTCTCTCTCCTCCAGCCGACCGATTTGCAACACAGATTTCCCAAAAAAAAGTTAGCCGACTCCATTTTTCGCTTTTATTCGGCTTTTTTGGGGAGGCCAAGGTGCCCCCAGCTGTCACAGGGCATTTTCAATTTCGACGAGGAGGAGGAGGTGGAGAGCAGGAGGGGTGACCACTCACTACTTCACACCCCTTGTTTTTACGCTTTTAACTTGGCATTAGCTTTCTCTGCTCTTGCTCTCTCTCTCCCTTTCTCTTTTCTCTTTCGCTTTCTCTCTCTCGCTCTCCCTGTTTCTCTCTCGCTCTCTCTCTCTTCTCTCTCTCTCTCTCTCTCTCTCTCTCTCTCTCTCCCACCCACATCGAAAGACGTGCATTGCTGGATCTCCGTAGGTCTACTCCTAATGCGTCACCTTTGTTTCTGGAAAACAAACTACTTGACCTCCTAGAAGTCGGTGCCTATGATCGCGTGGGCTCTTTGCTTCTAATTTTCTGTACTTTGGCGCTATCCCGGACCGCAAAACCAAGACTTCCCGGCGTAATCGTTCGGAAGTTTCCCAATTGTCGTTCCGAATTGTCGTCAGCAGTCTCCGGCCCTTTAAAGGGACATTGAAGGCATTTCTATCGGTTCTTTGGCTATGCCTGCCCATGGTTTTTGGGGACCTGCGACACGCAACGCGCACGCGCCGCCTCAGCGCTAGATAACTCCCGTAATTTATTACGCCATAGAACGGCTCGACGTGTGGGCTGCGCGTTGGCTTGTCGCCGTAGAAAACCATTGCTTGTTTGTCTCTTTAAACCGAAATCTGACTTCTCATCGAAAAATCTGAGGCGTTCCCCGGTTGGCGATCGAATTGCCGGCTGAAATTGTGGTCATTGTATGGCCCGAGAAACCTGAAAAACCTACGGAAATCAAATTCCCCAAGAGATCTTTGCTCGTCCGCCCTCACGCACGTTCTGTCTGGCTGGAATTTTTGCTGTTTGTCGTAATTTTTAGTAGGTAATTTCAAGCTTGTTTCGACAGAACATACCGTATTTCCTGTAATACGAGGTCTCTCAATAAAAAACACTCCGCTCTAGCTCGACGCAGAAGTATCGGATCGGAATGGTAGTTACACCATTCGAAAGCCCTTGAAAGTTTGCAACAATCTTCAAAACCAGGTTTTGATTTACGATCCCAAAAACCCGACCTCGAAACGATGCCATCGAATTGGTTGAAAATTTGTTACAATAACTAATTTGGGATGGGAATCATTTCTCCGAAACCTAGTTTGAACAGAAAAAATCGCGTAGTAAAAATAGCTATTTATCTGAAATTTTGGAATTTTTAGTGTTCCGAGCCCAACCTGAAACGGAATTCGGTATTTTGGCCTTTTATTTTCCATCGGCTCAAGGGTTACGCAGGCACTTTATTGATATTCTACTGTTTTCTGCGGCAGTGATTGAATTGCGTGGCGTTGGTTCGGGTGAATTGTGGTCATGCATTGGATTCTCTTCTTATTTTCGTGTTTTTTGTGCGTGGGCTTAACATTCAATTTGTCGGCGGATTACTTCGGAAATCACGAAAAGGACAGACTGGGGGTCGGGGGCCTAAAGGCCGTCCGCGAAGCCACCCGAACAGACCCTAATATGGCTTAGCACAGTTTTTTGGGACCCTGTTTTTACGGCATCGGAAAGAGCATAGTCGAATTAGTAGAGCTGCATAGTTTTGAAAGTTTAAAAGTTAATTTTTAGGGTTTAAATTTGAGTCAAAGTTACCGACCCTCAAAAATTATCTCGAAAGTTACTGAACCAAATTGGTCGAAAATTTGTCACAATACCTAATTTGGAATGCTGATCATTTCTCCTAATACAGTAAAGCACGAAATAAGCGGAACATGGATTACGCTACCTAAAGCAGTTTTCAGGGTTTTGTATTTTACGGGTTCTTCGGCCGGTCCGTTGTAAATAACCTTAAAAGATGCGCAAAAAAATTCTACATCGAATGAGGTATTTTATACCGGGCCGACAGAAACCCTACTTGTAAAAAGCATTTACTGCGCGGCAGCCCCAAAATGGGTCAAAAACCTCAAAAATGACAGATTTGGAAATCGAATATATCAAACCATATCTAGAGAACGAGCTGGAGTCCATTGCAAAAAAGAGCAAAAAGAAATTTGGCTTCTGAATATAGGCTGAGATCCGGGGAGGAATCGAACTCGGACCCTTCGCCTGGAAGCCCTCCCTGGGGCCGTGGTGGATTGCATGAGTGCTCGCCTACCAATCCAAGGGCCGCGCCAGTTCGATCCCAGCCCCCTTCAAAAGCAATATTTCTTTTTGCTCTTTTTTGCAATGGACTCAGCTCGTTCTCTAGATATGGTTTCATATATCCGATTTCAAAATTGGTCATTTTTGAGGTTTTTGACCCATTTTGGGGGCTGTTTTGCGCGCAGTAAATGCTTTATAGCAAGAGTAGGGTTTCTGTCGGCCCGGTATAAAATACCTCATTCGATGTAGAATTTTTTTGCGCATCTTTTAAGGTTATTTACAACGGACCGCCAAGAACCCGTAAAATACAAAACCCTGAAAAACTGTTTTGGGTACGCGATTTAACCATGTTCCGCTTATTTTCGTGCTTTTCGATGTATTAGAGAAATGATCAGCATCCCAAATTAGGTATTGTGACAAATTTTCGACCAATTTTGTTCAGTAACTTTCGAGATAATTTTTGAGGGTCGGCAACTTTGACTCCAATTTAAACCCTAAAAATTAACTTTTTAAACTTTCAAAACTATGCAGCTCTACTAATTCGACTATGCTCTTTCCGATG
This sequence comes from Mesorhabditis spiculigera, assembly GCA_958295435.1. Lineage (NCBI taxonomy): Eukaryota > Metazoa > Nematoda > Chromadorea > Rhabditida > Rhabditidae > Mesorhabditis > Mesorhabditis spiculigera. Next base: position 229,402 of record CATQJA010001106.1, on the reverse strand, counting down.
CCGTCAAAAAAATAGGGTCCAAAAAAACTGTGCCAAGCATTGTTCGGTCCTCTCGCAAACGGCCTTTTAAAATCACTCGCCCCTCGTCTCGATTTTCCATCTGATTTTTGTTGCCCTAGCCATTCAGGGCATTTCAATTTGATCCAGATTCTCGCTATTTTTAAACCCGGAATAAACTTTTTCCGTCAATTATTTTATTGCCAGATTTTAGTTGTTTTTAGATGATTTAGTTTTAAATTTTATTAGTTATTAAATTAATTTTGTGTTACTGTTAAGTAATTAAACTAGGTTTATTTTTGCCATAAAAATCGATTCTCCGTTTTGCACTTGCCGCCCACTCGCCGGCTAAATGTTCTAGCAATTAATTTTTCTATTGGCGGCCAGGTGATATTCACGGAATTCCGTCTGACGTCTAGTGACCCCGCAGGGAATTGGGGATTTGCGTGACAGTTTGAGGAACTTTTCTTCCATTTCAGCCATTCAATTTCAATCATTGATTTTGGCATACCGTAGGGTACTGTAGGTCTAATAGGTGTGGTTTTTTAGGGTGAAAGCAGCAGATTCGCTTTTTTATAGATACTCCACGCATCAATGGCACCTTACAAAGGAAGATTTTTGCGTAGGAGGTCCAGGATTTTTTTGCGTAAGAGCACCCCGTATTTTTTGTGCCTTTATTTGCGCTTTTTTGCAATTAGCTATTCTGGAATTGTGTGAGAATCGAAAGGAATCTGGAATAGCAGATAGACGGGGGGATGGCGACGAGGAGGGGGTCGGGATGAATTATTGAGCTTCTCCCTCTACCACCAACCAGTCAGAAACCGACGGCAGGGAGGGGTGATGGCATTTCATTCATTCTTTGCTTCTAGCTAGCTTCCACATTTTGACTTTAAGGTTATATGACTTCGATGGTCTGATTTTTACTTCTATTACCATTATTTTGCCATTTTTCCACATTCTAAAGGGACCGGGAAGCCAGGAAATTTCGATCTGACGTGCAATATGACGATTGGCACCTTTCCAGCTTCGAAAAATACAATTTTCGGAACATTTCCATTAAAAATATAACTTTCTCGAGCTGGTATTTAGATATTTACATTCTTGTTCTCAGTTTATAAGCTTTTACTCTGCTAGTTTCTGTTTTACTTTGTAAAGTTTAAGCAGTTTTAATTTTTCGCGTATAATTAGTTATTTCTTTTCTGAAGATTCCAAAAATCTACGGTGAATTCGGCAATCTAGCAGAGATTCTTTTTGGAAACCTGCAGCGATCTCGGTAAAACTTTGATTCCCGATTCTTTCACTCTCTCTCTCTCTCTCTCTCTCTCTCCCTCTCTCTCTCTCTCTCTCTCTCGCCTCGTAAATTTCGCATATTTTCAGGATGCTGTGCCGTCTGCTCTCCCTTCTCTGCCTATTCATTCTCATTCTCGGTCAAACGGACGCCTTCCGCGCGGGATACGGTCGCCCCATCTACGGTATTTTTGCCATTTGAATTTTTGAATCCACTAGTTTTACAAAATTAAGTTTAAGTAAGTTAAAAAGTTTAAGTTAGTTAGCATGAATTAATTTTTTACTTTAGACAAAATAAATCAAGCCACGGTATGCGAATTTATGCATTTTCAATATCAAAAGCTGAGAATACTGGCAACACTCAAAAATTAAATTTTGGCCTTCATTAAAAAATTGGCCTGCCGGTGCTACCGTAACCAAATTTCTTTACATAAATGTTCTGGGGTGTATTTTGCCAGGTACAGTTTAAATTAAAAAAATCTATGTATGTTCTGCTTTAATCTATAAGCTGATTTTAAAATTTAAATATTTTGGCTATCTAAAAGTATTTTATATTTTCTGAACCAATTTCGCCTGGTTCAGTTACATTTTTTGGAATGCTTTGCCATAAAAAAATCCGCAACGCAGCCGCAACGCGCGAAATAGCTTGATTTTTGTTTGATTTGCATATTTGTTTAATTTTTTTATTATTTTACCAGCGCCCAAAACCCGCTTCGCGGGCCTTGGGCGCTGGAATGCGGCCTTTGCATGAGAAATTTGGCTTTCCGATTGCTTGGGTCCTTCGGCCCCTCGCTTCCTCCGACCGCACCCGCGCGTGCAACTTGCAAGAATGAGGAAATTTGTATTTTTTTGGGATTATGCAAAGTAGCCCTCCCTGGCGCCGGACACACACACACACAGAGATACACCCCAAAATTATATAAGGTGGGATTATTTTGCTTGGTGCAGTGGAGGAGGCTGGACGATCGGGAATGATGAGATTCAATGGACCCATGGCCGAGGAACTGCCAATCCCAGACGCACCATGGAGGGATCAGACAGTCACTGACGCACCATGGCGAAACGAGAGAGCAGAGAGGGAGGAGAGTGCTGAGACACAGCCAGAGACGCAGAGACGGAGAGGGTTGTTGCCTGTATCCCTTGGGATTCCATTGGATATGTTTGGGACATTGCATGCGGCCGCCAGGAGACTCAACAGGAGGAGCCCCACTCAATCCACGCCTATTTACGGTATTTTGGATCAAGAGATTTTTCTCACAATTGCATGATCGAATTTATTTCTTTACTTTTCTTCTAGCTTTTCCGTGCTTTCTAAATAATTTTTCTGTTATTTTCATGACTGAATGTTGCCATTTTTCATTTTTTACACCACTTTTAAATAATTTTTCCATTTTTCCCTCTTACTAGGAAGTATCTGAACTTGCCATCGAACTTTGAGAAGTCAGATACACCATTCGACGCGCCGTGACAAGAGGATTCCAAATATGTAATAAAATCAACGGGAGCCCATAACGGCAAAAAGTTATGAGCATTTTAAGTTTTACATTGAATTCCGCCGCAGCGAGAAGAGCCCCTCCAAGCGCACCCTGTCCATCGGTCTCGTGGCCTAGTGGTTGGCGCATCGGTCTCTGGGCTGTATGACCAGGGTTCGGATCCCCCTCACGATTTTTATTTTTGCTTTTTGACCGGTTCCTACTTTTTGCATGTCCAAACTCGGGAATAAGTTTTTCTTTACTGTGTGACCCTTAAAAAGCACCAGCGATGATAAAATAACCTCCGGCAACAAAACTAGGATTGGACGCTCTCTATATCAAAGTTGGCAAAATCGTCGGAAACCGCCCTTTTAAGGCTCTGTGTGAATTCGAAGAATTTAGTGTGTCAAAAAATGGAACAGTACATCTTGATCAGCAGAAAATTCCCTTTCGAATGAGCTATCTTACCTGCGCTTTACGCCAAATTCTCGAAAAGTCTTTGGCTAGCTGGCCAAGCCCTACCCTTACAGTGCATTCCAAAAATATTTTTTGCGGAAATTTTTGGCAGCCGTATCTGATATAGCTCATTTGAAAGAGCTTTCTTTGTTAAACAAGGAGCACCAATCAGTTTAGACTAAATTCCATTCCGCGGGACGATACAGGGTCTTAAAGATGCTGTTTTTCGTCATTTTGCCGACTTTGAAGCCTCTAACTTTTTGCCGTTATGCGCTCCCGTTGATTTTATTACATATTTGGAATGCTCTTGTCACGGCGCGTCGAATGGTGTATCTGACTTCTCAAAGTTCGATGGCAAGTTCAGATACTTCCCTAGTTAGAAAAAAATTTAAATATATTTCACCATTGACACCAGGTTTTAAAATTAAAAAAAATGAATTTTTTGTGATCTGTATTTTTAATCTCTACTCTCCCAGTATCGATCCAAAAACGATTAAAAACCTGTTTTAAAGGGACCCGCAATTCTGAAAATCGACCCTCTAGTTCGACTAGATCTGGACAGCTAGGCTACAAGCCAAGTGACACTTTTCATTCCCGAAACGCATCGCCAAAATGGGCTTGAGGCTGGTTTGGAGCGTCTCAGTTGTCTAGACCTAGTCGACGTAAGAGGTCGATTCTCGAGATTCCCAGCCCCATTAAAGGGACAATGAAGGTGACTCTTCTCAAAAGTCTTTCTCCGGCCATCACATGCATCCGGATCAGGAAGTCCAACCGGAAGTATATTATGCAAACTCTGCATGTAAAATTAGTAGGGACAGCAAGTTCGCAAGAAAATGAACATGCTTGAAAGTCTGAGGGTTCTTTTCTTTGTTTTGTTTGGCTCAAAGGAACGCGCGTATGATGTTAGCATTAAGAAAATTGGCTAGAAAATGTAGTCCTTTCCTAATTTCCCAGTAAACTTAAGAAAAACGCATCTCAAAAAATGACTTAGTCAAGCATTTTCAATTTTGTAAAAGAGCTTGCAAGTCTGAAAATTGACCCCTTCGATCCGCTAGGTCTGGACAAGGACAGAACTATCCAGTTGACAATTTCAACCACACTTTATAGACATAAAAAAGACCTAATGACGGAAAAAGTATCTAAAAATGGATTACCCGCGTTCTTCGAAGCATAATTTACCTGTCGGGGGTCTAGCGGGTCCAAGTGGCCGATTCTCAGGCTTCACGGGTGCTTTAAAGCCCTTAAAGTGCAAAAAAACAAGTGAAGTTGTAAACTAATTTTTAGTGCTTTTTTTAGCTGTCTAGCGCCATTTTTTTAGTTTGTTTGCCTGCTGTCACTATCCCTTTAAAATGCCCCAGAAGTCAAAAATTCCATTCTTTTCCAAATTTTTGGGCATGGTCTCCGGCACGTATTTTTTTCAGCTTCCTCGTCTCGTGAGAATCTCCTCCTTCTCCTTGTCTCTCCTATTGTCTCGACGCACTAAAGATGCAGAATTTCCCAGAGCCTCACCGTGATCGCTTTTTTTCAGCGCCAATCGCCCGTGAGATGGGAGACTTCGATCCGTCGGACGGGATGAGGAAATATGAGGCGCTGATCGGAAAGGGGATGAGGATGGGCAAATGATCATCTACAGCTACAAGATCGATCGTCATTTTTGGGACGTATAAATGGAGTGTTAATAGCGTTTTATACCTTGAAAAATACGAAAAAGGAAAAAATGCAAAAGTCACACACAAAATGCGAATGGCGGAACCTAAAAGTTCGATGGTTCCTAAATGATCTCAGCTTGCTTGCCTCGAGGTAAACTGTTGAAAGCCACCGATTCTAACCTAGAAGTGGAGTTGTTAACTTTTATTTAAAATTAATTTAAAATTAATTTAATTTAAAAGATTTAAAATTGCACGAATTACAAAAATTCAGCTTAAAAACGTGCCAAACATCAATTTTACTTCGAGAAAAGCGCAGGCCAAGTTCCTAAAATTTTGTACCAACCTTCCGCGGCCACGAATTTACATAGCGAAGGTGATTTCCCAAATGTTCTTTGCTAGACTGCCCGGAAACTTGTGAGAGGTCGAAGCCATTCCCAAAGCGCTGTTAGCTTACTCCCCAAATTTTTGCCAACCCGGGAATGTTGGTTTTGGTAAAAGCCAAGCTAAACTGCTCCGCGATTGCCGTTTTTCTCTTTTTTAAGCTTTCCCTAAGAATCTTTGCTAGCATGCCCTCAAGTTTTGGATTTTTCAGAATTTCTGAAACGTTCTTTGCTCGCTACCCTGACCAGGAAATAAAATGTGCAAAATCGGTTCATGCCTGGTTTTCGATTGCCTGTAATCGAATCAAAAAAAAACCTCCGGCGCCGTAAAAATCGCAAAAACGAGAACAAAGATGAAGCGACCAGGTTCTGTCGACTGTTCAGCACCGCAAAATTAGGGGTTTTCGAAAATGCGTGGTGTCCCTTGGGGGAAGAGGAGACACATTTAGGGGATGGAGCAGGAGATGAAGGGAGAAAAGCGGTAATTGGCAGGTGTACAGCACCTAGAGAGAGGGCTGAAAACGATTTTTTTGATAGGTATTTGTTAATTGTCTACAGCGCGACATTCTACTCATTTTGTGATATTTATCTGGGTTGTATCGTTTAGTATTAAATTTCTAAACAGCTAATTTTTTTCACTAGCGCGCTTTTCTCTCTCTGACTCTCTCTATCTCTCTTTCCGAGAGAATCTCTGCTAGTTTGCCCCATCTAATCAAATTTTCCACTGTCTGTAAGGCTCAAAATTTTCCAAAAACCTCGGATAGCTATTTGGAGCTTTTCATGGTTTCCAAATAATCCCTGCGAGCCAAGCATAGTTCGGCTTCACGATTTTTGCGTTCCTTCAGTTTTCAAAATTTCCCCAAAGGTTCCCAGCCGGTTAACTGATTTTTTTCCGAGCTCTAAAAATTAGAAATGTCTTGGTATTTCTTTCTCGGCTTATCCGTACTCTTTTATAGTCAGGCTGACAGGGAGGGAGAGAGAGAGAGAGAGAGAGAGAGAGAGAGAGAGAGAGAGAGAGAGAAAGACAGAGTGAGTGAGACAAAGAAAGAGTGAGAGAAAAGACGAATCACTTCACCCCTTCGTAATTTCCACCTGCTCCTGAAAAAGTAAAAGTTCGTGACCCGGCCCTACCGAGTAGACGGTCCAATTTTTGGTGTTGCATTTCCGCGTCATACCATTACCGTAATTCCATTATTTTTCATATTTCTTGACCATTATTTTCCTATAATTCTTATTTTAGCATTTTTAAATTTCTAATAAACATTTTTTATATTGCTGTAGCATAAATCTTCCGGTTCAGATTTAAGTCTACGGTATGTTTACCGTAATCCCCGTACACGGCGGGCAAATGGCCGTCCATTTCGAGTCTCCATTCGTTTTGATGGCCGTGCTGAAATGTGTGGGGGCTGGGATGACAATACTTCTCGTCACCCATTGGACACGCGTCTTTTGTACGTCCCATGTAAGTGGATACGTAAAAAACGCCTGAATTATATGCTTTTAAAGGCGTTGGCAAGGCTGTAAATTAGGCTGACAGCGACACGCAACGCGCGCGCTCACCATTCCAAGGCGTAATCGATTATGGCCCGTTTCAGGGGTCAAAGCAGCTTCGGGTTGCGTATCATGGCATGAAAAAAACGCTAGAAAATCCATAGCCAAAGGATCACTTCCGATAAGCGGAGGAATAACGTGCGCGTTGCGGGTCGCGGCACGGCTAAATCAAGCAAAGCAGTATTTGTAAAAAAACCGTTAAATTGAATTTTCTTTGCAGGTCTGTCACCCGAACCAAACGCTCGTTTTTGTGACAAGCATCACCAGCAACTATCCAGCATTCTTTGCACTAATTTTTTGTCAGCCTTCAGGAGATTGGGCTGATTCGGTGTGCCGGTAAGGAACAGCAGCATTTAAAGAGCTGGGCAAGCTGGCAGAGATCCTTTGGGAAAACGGGAGAATGGTAGACTAGTATAATTCTTTACCGAAAAGCCATACTGCCAACAAACAAATTCGTGGCTGCGTCAGGCATGCTAGCAGAGATTCTTGGCGGAAATATGGCTAGACCAATATCTCGAAGCAGACTAGCGGTGATTCTTTGTGGAAAAAGGCGTCCGGCAGGCTAGCAGGGATCCTTTCGGTACTAAAAATGACTTTCCAAAATCTGAGACAATGTCTGATGGCCAGCAGAGATTTTTGCGGAACCTGGTTTCCTCAGTAACCTTTGCTAGCTTGCCCGGAATCGTCTAATTTCTAAGGTAATATTTATCAAAGTTCCTTGCTAGTTTGCCCTAAAATACTCATCTGATGACATTCCTCAAAGATCTCTGCTAGCCTTCCTAACGTTTTGAATAATTTTCTCGTCGCAAAGAATCTATGCTAGATGAGCTTGGTCCTGCTACTTCAAAAATGCTTTAATTAGAAAAAATAGCTTAACTTTTGATTCCAGTCCCTGTCACCGATGACGGCATATTCATGGCCTATAATTGGCTCAGAACATGGGGAATTTATTCGACATTTTTTACAATATTAACATCGCCTGTCGAGAGAGTATTTTCATTGATATATTTGAGAGATTATGAGAAGAAAGCGAGGATACATATCGGGATATCATTAGTTATTTTGAACGCGATATTGTCAACTATTGCCATGTTTTATACGGTATATGGTAAGTGGAGAGAGAGGGGGAGAGTTAGAGAGAGAGCAAGAGAGAGGGAAAGAGAGAGAGAGAGAAAGAGAGAGAGAGGGAGAGAGTGAGAGAGATAGAAAAGAGGAGAGAGAGCGAGTGGGTGAGAGAGTCAGAGAGAAAGAGATAAAAAAGAGGAGAGAGAGAGAGGGAGAGAGTGAAAGTGAGAACGAGAGAAAAGTGGAGAGAGACACAGATGGATGGAAGGAAGAGAGAGAATAAATTTCGTTATTTTTCAGAATGGGGTCACATGCTCTACCTGCTCGCTTTTATGATTTTTGTCAATTTCCTCTCATCCCTGGTGAGTTTTTAGAATTTTCCTTTGGAGACCTAAATCATCCCCAATTCAGTACCTTTTGCATCTGTTTTTCCAGCTCTACAAATACGTCTCAACCGTAACGGAACGACAACACGATCAACTCTTCAAACCCAATCTCGTCGCGGTCTATTCCCTCAGCGAAAGATACCAGATTATCGAGAATTTTCGCATTATTTTGGTGGGTTTTGCTCCCAATTTGCTATAAAAACTGAAGAGCTGGTCGATTTGGTGTCAGCACATTAATAGATATACATTTTCGGCTCGTCTTTCACCTTTGTGGATCGGAAATGTTAATGCGCCTTTTTCGATTACGACAACTATGGCGTCGAAATATCTGCAACTCTCGATTTTTCAGCTCTACAAATTGCTCTTCGCCCCGTCCCTCATCCTGAATATGATCTTCTTGGTCGTCTTCTCTGTACCGTTAGTATATTCATTAAATGATTATGACTTTGATTGGTGGCGAGCGCTCTTTTCCACCGTATGCAATTAGTAAGTTTCTAAAACTTTTTATTGTGTAAACAATAAAACACTCAAAAATGAACAGTTTTCCGCGGTTTCGAAGGCTCCAAAAAAATGTGTTGACTTTTCACGTGTTTCTGTGTTACCATATACTGAAATTTTCGAGATAAACCCTATAATTTTCCAGCTATTCCGTACCGGTACTCCTTCTCCCATTCTTCTGGCGATCCGAGTGGCGCCGAATTTTGAGAGGTACGCCTTTCGGAAGCTTGCAAGTACTAGTTTCGATTTTCAGAAAAAGTCCCCTTCTGCCGAGCGAACACTCGACCATTACCCTACGAAAATGACCCGCGAAAGGGAAACGACCAAACAAATGCCTATTTTAATATGCTACGAACACAGTGGAAATAAATTGACCGTAGAGACCGTATGACTTACTGTACTATAGGGTGCGTCAAAAAAAAAGTGAATTTTGGGTAGAAATATCTCGCTGGGCGAAACGATTCAGACCCTGGCTACCTTGGCAGAACGCTTTAAAACAGTCACACGAGAACCATAGCTGTTTATTTCTACAGTGACACGGTAATAATCTTGACATTTATGCAAAAAGTAAAATCGAGGCAAAGGATTACCGGCAATTTGCCAGTAGCCGATTTTGGATGATCGTGGTGGCTTCCGGCTTTAGTCGTTTTTCCTTTTCTGTTTCAGTAATAATTTGGAGATCCTGGTGGCCATATCGCGTATTTCTGTAAAGCGGAATTAATGCTGAGCAGAAACTTGAGTTGAATTAGAGAATTAGCGATAAAGCAAAGCAAACGAAAATCTTACTAGTCTAGCCAAGAGCAATTGTTGAAGTTTTGCAGCGGTGCCGACGATATCTTGTTCTTTGTATACGGACACATAATCTGGCTCATTGACAAGGACACGGCGGCAAATATCAGAGAGTAATGCCTGCAAAATTAAATCAATTCTTTGAAATTGATGTGATTGGATTTTGTCTGTTTCAAATTCTTGAATCTTGAATCGATATTTTTCCAAAAATTTTTGAAAAGATGTACGACTAGGAATATGAAAATACGGTCTAAAAATAGTCACTCTAATCCACTAGAAAATTGGATCCGAATCTGGGCGTGCTTGCTCACAATTCTCTCCAAATCCCTGATCATCGTCTGTCCCAATTCGCCAATATATTCGGCCCGTAACGTGTAATCCGCTTTCAGCATTTCCAGCATACATCTATAGATACTTTTTTCATTATCTGGTGTTTGGCACTTTCGGTCTAACCGTAGAGGCGAACCAACCAAATTAACCTTTAGGTTTTTGGATAAACCTACTTTTTCATGAAATATGGTATATAACATATTTAATCACTGAGAAATTATGTTATACGTCTTAAAAATTTAAAAATTTCATAATTTCATAATTTTTGGTCATTTTCCGCCAAAAACCAAATTTTTGCCGAACGGGCAAATGGTTATGGAGTTTTGTATTTTCTATAAAAAAAAATACCGGATTAACGATGCAAATTTGCCCCCCCCCGGTAACAGAAAAGCACCCACTTTTCGTTGCTCATCGGCGCGAAATAGGCCATCCGGGGCGTCATATCGGAGCGTCTCGGACCAGCATCGGTAGCAAACGCTAAAGGTGCAAAATGGAAAGGCTGAACCTCTAGACGACGTACACCATGCCTTGAACCCTTCATCCCGTATATCGTCACCGTTGTCCCCAGTTAATAACGTCGCGGGTAAAGAAAAATTTGAGTGTCCCGGCGTTGACTTCATGAAGACGTAATCTGAACAAAAAAACGGCGAGGAAAATTTTTTTATGCGGATGTGCCGCCTTTATTATTATCAAAATTCAATATAGTATTTGAATTGGTTTTTGATAAAATTTATCCAGATTTAAAATGGAAAAGCTATTTTGAAATCTTAAAATAAACTTTGGAAATTTGACTTTTTTTTGTATAGTGAAACCGAAATTCGTAAAGTTTTTACGCATATCCCAGTTGATATTACAATTTAACTTTCTTTTAAAATGAAGATGTGATAAAGTAACTTGGAAAACCACTTAATCATAATTTTTATTGGAAAATTGTTTATTGTCTGGAAAGAAGTGTGAAATCCCTCCATTTCTATAAAAAAATGAACAATTCACAGGAAGAACAATTGAAAGACTTGAAGACTTACTGTTTTTGTAATGTTCATAATCATCAGCCTCCTCTTTTTTGAGATTATTTCGTACGGCGTAAAAATCAAACCAGAGAAGCAATGAGGAGATAAATATGTGCCGTTGCCAGGTTATCGGCTCACACTGGAGCAACCGGTTGAAGATCTAAAATATTCCCGTTTTTTGTGATTTTTGCGATTGTTTTCAGATGTATATTGAAAACTATTACCTGGAACATTGCGGCAGGGGATAAATGATGGCAGGCAAAGCTCAGACTCATCTCGTTTGTGGCCAACGCTTTCAAGAAGAACTTATTCATTTTACGAAGCATATCCTAAAAATGTAAAAAGCATAAAAAAGTTTTATGCTATTTTTGACAGTTTCCGATGTATTACGAAAAAGTTATCAAAGCATTTTTAGAAACTTAATTTTTTTAGAATTTTTGATCTGATCCATTTTCACATGAATTCTTCACCAGACCATATGAATCTCAACAAGAAAATCTAAGTTTATACCTCGTAAACTCCGCTCCTCTGGACACTTCTCGTCAAGAATCCCTCATCGATACGTTGGCTCATTTTTGAGATTCCGGTGTTCAAAGTGTTTGTAAAGTTGCGGACGTAGGGATTGGTAGAACCCTGAAGAAGTTTTTGTCTTTTCTGCGTTTTGCGTTTTTAGCGTTCGAGGCGTTGGTAAAGTTAAAGGGATACCGACGGCATGGGTCGATCACCTCAGATCGGCTCCTTGGCACGTAGCCAACAGGGCAAAGAACGCGCCCAGGGGCGAGACGCAGTGACATTTTCCTGCCCCCGCGTCACCGATTACTTATTTCGTCGTTATCCCTTTAAAAAAGAATTTGCCTACCGCCATGTGAGACAAAGTTGTTGCGGCGATCAATTGAGCAATTGCAGCACTGTCCCGAAGGTATTCTTTGAAAGCTGCCGAAACTTCGGACATATTCTCTGCAGGCCATTGCTTTTCGAGTAAGTGTTCCAAAACCAGGGCACCGGGTGAGGGTATTTCTATAACGTGTAGTAAACGTGTTTGTGAAAAAAGATTGTTTAGCCTCCCACCAAAAAAAATAACTAAAATAAAGAACTAAATTCTCGGTTCTTGAGGATTTCCGGGGGAAAGGATTTCCGCGGGGGGGAACCAATTTTTCCCTGGCGGTCCCGGTTGACCTAGTAATCAAATACAAAGTGTTTTCACGTTGTTCTTTGTGAATTTTGACTATATGTAAAGTAGTAAAACCTACAAAAAAGGTAGAAAAATGTTTGATAAAGTCGAAAATTTGGTCATTTTGGGTCTTCACCCCCCGCTATTCCTAAAGGTTCTATAGGATTTTTCGACCGAAACGTAAATTTTTTAATCGAAATGTGTGTAGTTTTTATAGTCAGGGATAGCCAAAAACAATTTAGACATCCGCTATTTATAAAAAAATTTCGGCTTGTGTCGAAAAAAATTGGTTTGCTCCCTAAAACCTAAAGAACCGAATTCTAATAGTCGGGGTCAAAACTTTGCTGAAAATGGGTAATTTTTGGAGATACAAGGGGCTTTCGAGGCCGGATAAAGTCTGCCGTAATAGTTTTTGCGAATCCGTTTGAAAAATCGGCTAAACGACGATTTTGAAGAAAATTAGAGGACGGAGAAAGTTGGCCATTGCTCGATTGAAACTTACCAAATAGAGACTTTGATATCGCATAGGTCAAGGGAACCAATGTCAACCACTTCAACATCCGATGCATGTAAGAAATTAGACAGTGTGACCCAGGCGCAACCACTTACAGATATATAGATTTTTTGTGTTGGAGAGGGTCTGACCTAGTGTGATAAACAATGGAGGCTATCTCAGATGATAGGATCAAGATCATATCTGATCATCACGTGTCAGGGGATTATAGCTCTGGCAACCCCTTTTTACGCAAAACCGTATTTGGCCTATTTCGTCGTGACGCTGGCATTTGCCTAGTTTTTTAATGAGCCAATAATTTCGCCCTGTTCTGGGCCAAGCTAGCGGCGCCTTATCACAACAGCGTGGCCGAATCGATTCGTGCGAGAACAGCGAGAATAGGCTTACTGTCGGCCCATTTTTCAGCACATCGCCAATTTCAAACTAATTTTGACTGTTCCGGCCACTAATTATGAGCACAACCCAAGGTCGTGAGCTTGGTTCTGGAAGTTTTGGCACTGTATATTGCGAGTTCAGGAATGGGCGGTATATTTTATTTTTCACATAAAATTTTGTTTTTTCCAGTTATGTGGCTGTCAAGCGTATTAGACAGATTGTACACCCGACCCACCTTCGCCGTGAAGTCGAAAACCTTCAAAAACTTTCACATCCAAGTATTGTGGAATATATAGAATTCTTTCAAAGTGACGACGGGAAGACGGCCAACATTGTGATGGAATATTGCAAACGTGGTGACCTGAAAACATGTGGGATCGTGATCGTTTGGGTTTGACACAGATTTTAGTCATCACCGATGAGAATCGACGTTATTCTGTTGCACTTGTAATCGATTGGGCATGTGAATTATTTGAAGCTTTAGTCTATCTTGAAACAGAGAGAATTTACCATCGCGATATTAAGCCGTCAAAGTGGGTCCACTGCTTTTCGAATTCACGAAATTCAGCATACTTCTCGGGCCACAATATGAAATAAAACTTTGCGACTTTGGCGGATCAAAGTCGGAGCTAACCGAGCATTCAAAGTGAGTGTCCTTCAAGACGGCGTGAAAAAAATTTTCATCTTCAGCTACGGCTGTCCAGGTACTTTGCGATATACCGCGCCAGAAGTATTTGCCGGTGAGAAAAAGGTTGGTGCCCTTTTGCTTTTTTTTGCGAACGTGAAAGCACTTCAGGCAGAGGTAGTATGCCCAGGGGCGTAGCCAGAAAAAAATTTCGGGGGGCCCAAAAAATTTTTCCAAAAAATTCAAAACATTAACGAGAAAACAGCACCGCAGGCAAAATTTTTTGAAAAAAAGGTTCCATAGCTCTACAAATAGCCGTAAAAACGTAAAAAATAGCGCCGCAGGCAGCAAAATTTTTGAGAAAATAAAAATCATAAGGGTCCCCCTTATGAAATTTTCGGGCCCCGGCCGATTTCGGGGGCGGGCCCCGGGGCCGGTATTACGCTACGTCCCTGAGTATGCCCCTGCAGTCACGTTCAGGGACCTTTCTTGGGAAAAAAGGATTTTTGCCGGGGCCGGGGGTCGAATGCGGTTCTTTAGGATTTCCGGGGGAACCAAATTTTTTCGGCCCAAGCCTAAATTTTTCCTAAATAGCGCATGCGTTTCTAAATGGTTTTTAACTAGTCCTGAGCATAAAAATACACACATTTTAATTAAAATTTTAATTTTAGGTCGAAAAATTCTATAGAACCTTTAGGATTAGCGGGGGAAGACCCAAAATGACTAAATTTTCGACTTTTTCAAACATTTTTCTAACTTTTTTGAAAGGTTTTTCTATTTTAAATATAGTTAAAATTTACTAAAAACAATGTGAAAACACTTTATATTTGATTACTAGGTCGACCGGGAAACCAGGAAAAAATTTGGTTCCCCCCGGAAATACTTACCAGACCAGTCAGCCACAGATGCAACCTGCTGATGGGGCGAGAGGCGCCCCACCCCGCAAAGGAGGGGAATGGCCTGTCACAGCACGGGCAGGCAGTGCGCGCGGTCCCTACGTCCATAGGGTGTACACGTTGGGACGAGTACACGGCCCCTCCCTGAACCTGCGCTTTAAAAACCGTTTCAGTATACCTATGCCAGCGATGTCTATTCCACGGGTCTTGTGCTTTGGGAATGTATCGAAAGACGGTGAGAATTGTCGATAATTGGGCGAAGGGGTTTACGGGTGCAATCTCTTGGTGAGAAGGATTCTCCACATCTAATTCCATCATATTCTTCGGAAGTCTGGCTTTTTTTTGCGAACGGTTACGAACAAATCAACCCGATTTCTACTCGTTCTCTTGAACGAGAAACGGTTTTCCGCCCTTGACCATCGATCTTTTATCGTTTCTCGTTTTGCAGCAAACCTTGAGAACCCTGCTAAACCTAGTCTACATCTAATTTGACCCTGCTTCACGGAACGGGCGAAATTTTTGGTATTCGGGGGCTCAAAAAACCAGCAAACCCGTATCAAAAATGGTACCGGGCAATTCTGCGATTCGAGCAATTTTTTTTGAGCTGTAGTTTCAAGCCAGCCCAAGCCAACTCGAAAATCTTCACATTTATTGTTGGCATGACTCCCTGTGCTGGCCGATGGTGGTTAGAACAAAAAATTGAAAGGGCTTGGGAATTGAAGCGAACATCTTTGAATTAAAGTTAAGCTTTTTTTATGGTTCCATTTAGCTAAATTGAGTTGTATACACGATCTACTGGCCACGCTGTTTATATACGTGAGGTGGTTGTTCAAATCGTAGAATTTCAGCAATGTTTTTCATAACATCAACAATGCCGGCGCACTCATGTCGCGAATTTGTAACGGTGGACAGGTAGAAAGAGCGACGTGTCGAGATTCAATCGCCGATCTCATCGCAAAGTTTGTCAATATTCTACTTTATATATGGGTCGGGGCCTGGGGGCGCCGCCAAATGCCCCTCTCGAGGAGCCTTTTGGGGGCGTCTTGGGTGGGGCCGGCGGGCGCCGTGGGTGGGGCATTTTTCCGGTATGCAGCGATGTAAATTGCAAAAAGTCATCTGAAAAGCGTTTTTTCGCAATTTGCATCGCTGCATACCGGAAAAATGCCCCACCCAAGGCGCCCGCAAAAGGCTCCTCGAGAGGGGCATTTGGCGGCGCCCCCAGGCCCCGACCCATGTATATTCGGTATATGTCGGCTACGCGGGGGGGAAAATTTTACGCGGGGGGGACGGGACAGGCAGGCCTTTTTGGCTGTTCTCGTTATTTTCTCGGAATTTTTTCAACGGCATTCGATAGAGCACCGAAAAATATACTAAGAGTTTTTATTTTAGCTCAAATTAGTGTAATATAAAAAAGTTATGGCAAACACAAAAATAAACTTTGAAAATCGGTTTGAGCGGCTGTTTTTTGACATTTGCGCTATTTTTTCGACATTTTAAAGATGCCATTCGATAGAGCATCCAAAAATATACTAAGAGTTTTAATTTTAGCTCAAAATAATGTAATACAAAATAGTTATAACAAAAACAAGTATTAAACGTTGTTTCCATGGAGGACATAGAAGGAAATCAAATTTTCGACATTTTCGACATTTTTACAAAATTTCTTTAGTGCCATTCGACAGAGCGTCGAAAAATATACTAAGAGTTTGGTTTGTAGCAAAAAGAAACGCAAAAAAATAGTTAGCTCGGTCCCAACAGTCCGTCCCCCCCGCGTAAAATTTTCCCCCCCCCGCGTAGCCGACATATACCGTATATTCTACTTGCACCAGAAAAACCTAGATGTGTTTGTCGAGTGCCAGATGACCGGGCGAGTTCAAAAACGGCGCTCCAGGAAGCTAAGAACCTAAAGGAGGTAGATAACATGTAATTATAACAGAAGTGATTTTGCTATTTTAGGCACCATTTTATATCTTTTATAAGCAACTCGCTTTTCCCCCATATGAAATATTGCCGGAGGAAAGTTGTCATGAGGCTAGTCATATCTCGGATGCAAGTGTAAGACGCCCTGCCCTACCCCGTCAATAACGAAATCCACTGTCAGGGGTCATCCATCCCAGGCTGTTTCCTACCGGATGGCTATGTGGGCTGGGCTGAAGACGAAACGTTAAGGCTGGTGCTGGGAGCTCGTACTACTTTCCAAGATGTAGAAGAATTAAAACAGGTGTATATTATAATAAAAACCATTTCTTCAGCAGCAAGAGATCTTGAAAAGAGTTTCACTTCAAGCAGCTTTTTCTATAATTCTTTCGCATAAAATCTGCGGTCTTCATGAATTTATGTCCTAAGAGTCGCGAATTAAAATGTCTATGTCGGAAAAAGAGTAGTACTTGTTTTCTCGCCTTTTTGAGAACTTTCGATAGACACCTTATCGTCAATTTTAAAATAGGACGCTTCACCCACCCGCTAGAGGCGGGCCGATTTTTTTTGCGACACCCTTTACCATATTTAAACAGAGCGGGCACAATGTTTAATTCCAGGCCGTCATTGAACACGCTAACGATCTCTCAAAAGGTGGAATTCCCAACGCATTGGAGGTGGAAGCCATTTAACCAAACGCTTCGTCATAACGAATTATAGGTGACGAAAAAGCTGATTTTCTACGAATCCCATGAGGCTGGAATAAATCACTTCAAAAAGGTCCGGCTTACGTGATTGTATCCTGTACTGTAAGGTTCCTATTATAGCACGCCAACGCCCTATCCTTACTACTACCCAAGAGTGCATTTGGCACATCCATCAAGAGATTTGCCGAAGAGGCACTCGCGTTTTACGATGAAAAAAAGAAGCTTGGCAATGAGGCCGAAAAGAGTGAGGCCGAGAGCGCTTTTTCGAAGCGAGCTACTGGTATGAGTTGGATGAGGGTTTTTGTGGATCGCCATCGATTCTATCCCCCATCTTTGGCTGCCCATTAAAGGTACACCAAAGTCTCGTTGGTTTGGTTACCGGCGGTAACCGTCCGCGGGGTAGTAAACAGGGTTACGGTAGGCGGTCACGGTAAATCGAACCAGGGCCACTCGCCTGGGGCAAGCGCTTTGGACCACTAGGACATGGGACAGACGGGAGGGGGAGAAGATAGGGAGATAGGTCGGGGCATGCTGCGGCAATGTGCCCAATTTCAGAGCCGCGGCCTTACCTTTCGAACGAGATTTCAACAGCCAAAAATTTAGTAGGGACGTGAACCAGATTTCGGAGCCCCTTCAAGGATACACCAAAGTCCCGCTGGTTTGGCTACCTCCCGGGAGGGAGAGCCTATATGAAAGATTGTGTCTCCAAAAGGGTTAATTTGCATTTTTTTGCAATTTGGTTCTGGACTGTTAGCGGGGGGGGGTGGCTTTTAGTAAGGGGAAAACCACTTTCTGTTGTTCCACCGGCACCCATGTTGATCATCCTACTATATATAAAAAAATAGTGTCTGTGTGTGTGCATTTGCATGCAACTTCCGTGAGGTTGTCTTCCACCTACGGCCTCAGGGGAATGTTTATAGGGTACGTATGATACGTCATTAGGTGCGTAATCAAGCCGAGATGAGTGCAAACACACCAAAGTTTTGAAAAATTACTGTTTTCGCTATTAAAATTGAGTTTTTTGTAAAGATATCGAAAAACCTCTTTGTTAGGAGGCAATTTGCATGCGCCGGAAGTGGGGAAAGCCTATATAAGGGGCCAGTGGGGCTTCTCATTTTTTTGCGATCGGTTCGGGAAGAAATATGCACATTTTTGACTATGATGTGCGTTAGACGGGGCCAGGGTTGAAAAGCCGCGAAGCGGTTAATGTAAATATAATGTATTTTTATAGTGTTTTTCGCAGTTTTTGATTGCTAGAAGGCTATAAAAAACTTTTTTAATGATGAAAAGAAAATTTTCAGGATTTCTGAATTCTAAATTTGAATTTCCTGAATTCAGGACAATTATGCAAAGTGAAGGATAAAATGGGGTCAGACGGGGCCAGGGCCGAAGGACCCGAGCTATCGGAATGCCCAATTTTTCATGCAAGGGCCAAATTCCAGCGCCAAGGCCCGCGACGCGGGTTTTGGGCGCTGGTATTATATTATGGGGCCTTGGAGAATCACAGGGACAAATTTTGTCCGCCCGCTAACAGTCCAGAACCTCCAGTTGCACGCGCGCAATTAGCTCAAGCTCCCCAAGCTAAATAGGATTTGAGCTTCCAATAATCGCGGACTCAATAAAGGGTTAGAGTGCAGTTTCCCCCCCCCCCCAGCCGCAACTTTTCGGCCATACGTCCTATTAATGCGCCGAGTGTCTCAAAATGTTCGCCGTGGTCGAATTACTAGAAAAAGTTGTTTTCTTGCGGCAAAAATTGCTTAAAAATTTTTTACAAGATTTTGAAAGTTGAAAAGATTAAGCCGCTATGCTTCGATGTACTAGGAGTCTAAAACTCAAATATTTTATTTTCCGCTATTTTTTTCGGCTCAAACGTACTGTAGGCTTATTCTCCAGAGCAAGAGCTACATTTTGGTACTATTGACAGCTCTGTACGTCAAAAGATAGCCGAGATACGAAAAGTCACTTTGGAACAGCAAAAATTAACTAAAGAAAACCCAGACTTATAATTGTTATAAAAATTTTTCTAACAATTTTTGATGTAAGAAAACAACTTTTTTATAGTAATTCGACCACGGCGAACATTTTGAGATACTCGGCGCATTAATAGGACTTATGGCTGAAAAGTTAGGGCTGGGGGGTAAACTGCACTTAAGCCCAATAAAGTAACCAATTATTTCAGGAATGGCAGCTGGTAATGCGGGAGAAAAACAAAAAAAAGTTGAATGTTTTACAAAGGAGGTCATGCAAAAGGCCATCGGGAACCAAGTGAGATTGCGAAGTGGGATAAAGTGGATTATGCGGGAGGCGGAGGCAATGCGAAGCACAACTGTAGCAACTGCAGATTCAAAATTTAAATTCGCCTAAGAAGCGGCAGAAGAAGGCTAATGAAAAATCCGATCCGACTCAAATGCGTCATATCCTACTCTACAAAACAATTACACGACAATAAATACAAATATTTGGCTGTTGTTTTAAGGGACACCAAAGTGCCGGAAATTGAGTTATGGCGCCAATAACAAAATCAGGTACGTAGAGCGTCTCTGAACGCGCAAACGGCCACGGCGCGGGACGCATGAAAATGCCAGAATAGAGTGGTCATCGTCAAATTCACGTTCTCATAAGTAAAAAACTGGGGTAGACGTGGGGCCTCTCATTACTCGATCGAACTTCCACTTGGGAACGTTCCCTTGTGAAACGACTGTGAAGCTTCCCGATAAAATTTTTCAGAATTTTTTTTGGCGATTTGCCTACATATCCATCCCCCACAGTTTCAAAAATTTTGAAGTGGGCGTTTCTTTCTCAAAATGGCATTTCAGGGATCAGAGAAGGTAAATAAAGCTCGTTTGCAACAAAAATATTTTCCGATCCGGTTCGCAAGGTTATTTGGCAAAAAGCCAAAAAATAATTTTGCCGGCGGGGAATGAACTCTCGCCCATGCTTTCAGTGGCAGCCGACTCCCCACTGAGCTAAACAGGCAGTCCTGCGGTGGGTCCTGGTGGCCTTACCAGTAAAGGTTGCTTAGCGGGGGGCAAATAACGGGGGTGGAAACAATTTTTGTATTTATAAAGAATATCCTGCTATTTTGAAAACCCCATCGGATAGAGCGTCGAAAATTATACTAAGAGATTTAATTTCAATCCAAAAAACCTCATTTTTAACGATTTTTAATTAGTTAAACCTTTTAGCTTAATAAAGTAAGAATTTTAAATTGTGGTGTTACGGGGCTGAAATCAATCTCTGAGTATGATTTTCGACGCTCTATCCAATAACACTAATGAAATCTCGGCGAAAAAGCTCAAAACACCGAAAATGATGATCACATTATGGTTATACTTCATGGCCAAACCTTGGCTTTCTCTTCTCCTCTTTTCAACTCTGGCCTTGTCTGTGTCCTATGAAATTGTAAACTTTGCATAATTCTGCCCCAATAAACTGTCAAGAAACTAAAAATTATGCTGCTAGCCCTTTATATCGGCGTCGTCTACTTCCGGCTGATGCTGAAAATTTTACAAAAACCAAATTTTAATATCGAAAATAGCGTATTTCTCGGATTCCAATAAGTGTGCAGTCAGCTCCAGGCCATTACGCACCAAATGACGTATCATAGATACCCTAAAACTCTCCTCACATCCCCTATCGAGATATCCTCCGGGCACGTTGACGGAAGTTCATTCATGCAAATCAACACACCCTTAAAATTTTTCTAAAATTTTTTTTGCGACTCATTTGAAACCCGTCGGGAAATGAGTGAACATTGACCCTTTCAGCCGTTCGGTTTCTCTTACTTTTTTTCCCCTCTCTCCGGTGCCGGGGCCGTTCGCAACATCGCGTGATGTGCAAAAAGTGTTCGGACGGCGGCTGGCCATTTTTTGCGGCTTTCGCCCCGGCCCTCCCTCTAGCTATGCGGCCGAATGTTTCTGTGCAAACTAAGAAAGTCGTGGAGAGAAGGGAGAGGGAGACAATGCCACTGACACGCCTCCTATAAAATACCAGAGAAGTTTTCGCTTTGATTTTTAACGCTGCTTTATTCCGTATCTGTCTTCAGGATCCGAAATTCTTACGTTTTTTTTTCGGGTTTTCAGCGTTTTAAAGGCTTCGTTGGTCTTGGCATTTTTTCATCGATTCCGAAGACTATTATATTCTCTCATTAACAAAACAATTTTTAAGGCGGTAACCCGCGCGGCTGCGGGTGATTTCTCCTAAAAAAATGGCGCCTACATCAGATGGCGTTCGTTGATTCCGATTGAAAATTGTGAAAATTGAAAAGTTCGTTGTCTTTTCAACAGATTCTGCTCTATTTTACCTGATACCAGGATATTTCAGTTGATATTTGTCGGCGAAGCCACCAGGAATTTAGTACACTCAGTAAAATAACTATCAGGTTGGAAAGAAAGTAATGGCACAAAATCTTGGAATCGCTGGTAAAACCCGCAGGAACGTCCGATTTGAAAGTTTGATATATGGTTTGGTAGATCTTGGGATGCTCTATCACGAGACGCCGCTCAAAACACCCAAAAATTGACGTACGCGAAGATACAGGCGTCTGAAGTTTCGCAGAAAATTGAGTGAAAGCTTTTAAGCGAGATATTAATGGTTGCCCATTTTTTGTGATTCGACCCGCCATGGCCCGAC
Source organism: Mesorhabditis spiculigera (assembly GCA_958295435.1). Lineage (NCBI taxonomy): Eukaryota > Metazoa > Nematoda > Chromadorea > Rhabditida > Rhabditidae > Mesorhabditis > Mesorhabditis spiculigera. The sequence goes on along the minus strand of CATQJA010001106.1, from coordinate 207,695 downwards.
CAGCTGATGCTTCCCATCTTGTAACGTTCTCTAAAAAAATTTCCTTCGTCGGAGCACTATTCTGACCGCGTGCTTAGCTTAGTTTGGGGTTCTAGTATTGTGGGCCAATTGGAAACGGCACCGAAAGCAGCCCAGGCGCTCGCGTGGACAAATATGTAATGATATTTGTGACGGCGAAATTCGAACTCGAGGCTTAATTTTGCAACGGCTTCAAGAAGCGGACTATATTTTTGTTTTTAAGGAAATTATATGATGCTCTATGCTTGACTGCTACTATATTTGCACTTTAAAACACTTGGTGGTGGCGAAAATTAACGTCCAAGGCGCTTGAAACCCAACATTATCGGGGGTCGCATCAGCGACTGCTCGGATTAAGCTTAAGTTTTATCGCCATGCTTCCGGCCTAAACAAAAGCCATGTCAAGATTAAAAAACACGTAAACCACGATTAAATCGTAACTAGGACCGAAGGTTCGGCCGATCGGTGGATCCGTGGAACGCCCTCAAAATCCCAGATGCAAGCTGGAAAGCCTTGGATGTCTAATTTTTTTCTCCGAGGAGATGCTAACCTAGAAACATTTTGTTCAGCTGCACACGTGCACGGATAAGCCGTGGTCAGGCCGCCTAAGTCACTCTGCACGAAAATTAGGATTCAGCTGTGGTTTGAAGCAACTTCTCGTCGCTTCCGCACCTGTGAGAGATTACATTATAGAATTGCCTCCGCTTTCTTGACGTTTCAAATTGCGTTTCCAATTGGCCGACAATACTAGAACCCCAAACCAAGCTAAGGACGCGGCCAGAATAGTGCTCCGACGAAGGAATTTTTTTTTAGAGAACGTTACAAGATGGGAGGCATCAGCTGGCCTGGCCATGACGGGTCGAATCACAAAACATGGGCAACCATTAATGCTAGAAAACAATTTTTAATAGAAAACGTTCTAGCAACCATGATTGTATTGTAAATTTGCAAAGAAAATAATTTGGGAATTTTTGAATGAATTTCTTTCGACTGCCTTTATAGTTTTTTTACAGTTTCAAAAACGTCATTTGCCAAAAATCGGACTTTGCACGAACGGATTTGATTCGGATTTGTACAGGATATCAAGTGACTTTTCAGAAGCCTATTCAAAAAATTGCATCTCGATAAGTGCAAAAATAGCCGAGATATTCGACGAAAACCACTGCCTTTATAGTTATTTTACTGAGTGTATGCTGCAACTTGGAGCTGGCACGATACGCTGGTTGTTGGACCACGTTGAACGGCTTCCGTTACCATATTTTTAAACAAGTAAGTAATTTTTCAAGGGGCAGGTGACCCAAAAAATTCACATGTTTTGGAGCCTTCTATTGATAAAAAAAAGCTAAAGGGCGAATGCCTAAAATCACATAAAAACTATTTCTTTGCAAAACCGTGCGAAATAGGCGATAAAAGCGAAATGTTTTGAGCAAAGTCGACACTTTGGAGGGGCGTGAAATTGCATGTCGTAATGCTCTCCAGGGCAGTAAATTCTTCGGCTGTGAAGAATCCGGTGGCCAATTTTAATAATTAAGACATTTAGAATGATGAAAATTGCTCGTGGATTCCAGAAATGGTGTCAGAATTTGAAAATTAACGCGTTTTCACGCCGAAAAACGTACTGGAGCAGGTCGTGTTGCGGCTGTAGTGGGTCAAGAATAAAAGAATTTCATAGCTACTTTAGTTCTAGAACTCGGAAAACGTTATATCTAATCAAAGCTATAGTCTGGCTATAAAGATTTTTGTCTATCACTGATTTTACCGGATATTTCAGCTGATATTATCAATTAAATTCGGCATACAACAAGCACGAGCAGCGATATGTTGCCACTTGGACCCGTGCGGTCACGGTACTTGTTGGTCCACGATGAACGGAACGGACTGCCTTATTTTTGAACAGGTAATTTTTTCAACAGCAGGTAATTCAAAATTCACATGTTTGTTTCCTTTATTAATCAAAAAAACTAAAGGATAAATGTCTAAATTCACAAATAAACAGATTTCTCTGCAAAAACGCGCGAAACGAAGCAAAAAGTTTGGTGCAAAGTCGACACTTTGGAGGGGCGAGAAATTGCATGTCGTAATGCTTCGGTTCTCAAGAATCCTGTGGCCAATTTTAATAATTATAGAATAGTTATAGAATTGAATTATAGTCATCTAGCTATTCTCTATCACTTTATTTGACCGGATATTTCAGATAACATTCTCGACCAATTGCGACATACAACAAACACGAGCAGCCCTCTGCTGTGCCCTGGAATCACACAACTGGGCAACATCCGCTGCGCAACAATGGACGATTTATGGAAAATGCTCATCAAATGCAACTGCCGTTGATCCAGCTAAACGAACATGCCCTGGCTGCCGAACTGAGGTGTCGGAAACTCTGTCTAGGCCTCACGGGCTTCTGCGAAAGGTAACTTTTAGCTACCGTGAGAAATACCGCGATTTCTTTTACAAATTCGGGCACGAAATTTCTTACTTTTACGTTTGTAAAAATAGAAATTTCCAATCACCCATAAAAAATCCAAAAAAAAAAGATATTTTCCACCAAAAACGAACAAAACCTCAAATTTTCTGCTATGTTTTGGCCAAATTTTTTTCTGTTTGAATATCGTTAAATTTTAGCACACCACGACACTGCAAGTTAGGCTAAAAAGTTTTAATTTGAAAAGCTGCAGTCTTTTTGGTCAATTTTTGGAAGTTGAAAACCCTACGAACCGAAAAATTTTAGTGTAGTTTTTATTGATAAAAAAAAAATAGTTAACACATTTTATAGTTTATATGTACAGTTGGTTCTTTAGGATTCGCTGGGAAGTATTCCCGGGGAAACCAAATTTTTTTCGGCACAAGCCTAGATTTTTTTATAAATTACGGATGCGTTTCTAAATTGATCTTAACTATTCCTGAGCATAAAAACTACACACATTTTAACCAAAAAAAATAATAAAAATAAAAATTAGGTCGAACAATCCTATAGAACCTTTAGGATTCGCGGGGGGGGGAAAGACCCAAAATGACCAAATTTTCGACTTTTTCAAACATTTTTCTAAATTTTTCTGAAAGTTATTCTGCTTTAATTACAGTTAAAACTTACTAAAAACAATTGGAAAACACTTTATATTTGATTACTAGGTCACTCGGGAACACCAGGAAAAAATTAGTTTCCCCCCGGGAATACTTCCCCGGGAATCCTAAAGAACCGTACAGTTTTATATGGATAAGAGTTATATAAAATACTTTAATAAAATCTGCAAAAATGCTTTAGATTGGATATTGGGAGATTGCGCCGAAATTGGTTGCGAGAGAAAAATTGGTGTCCCCCGCCCGCTTACAGCCCAATATGTCGTAGTCGATGGTTTCAGGTATCGAAAACTGGATCGACAACAACCAAAACGATGATGAGCCTATTGTGCGAAGTCACGGAAGAGATGTCTGCAAAAATTTTTTGAATGCGGACGAATACTGCAGCTCCTGCAAGGACCGGAAGTGGCACAACTTATCAGCGAGGAAATATTGAAGAAAATGTTGTAAAATGCAAGAATTATTTTGCTGCAGACAGCATAGTCGAAGACGCATGAACGATGCTATTCGGAAACAACGTAAGAATTCCTTTTGGATGACAGCTGATATCTTTTAACTTTGAATCTTGAGCTGACTACTGTAGAAAGATGCAAACGTAGCGCAGCGTAGCTAGTTGCCAGAAATTCGCAGATATCTCTAAACCGTTCGTTCGCATTATCGGGGGAGGGGGCGAAATTTTTCACATATAGCGAACGTGTCTATAAATTATTTTTTACTGAGCCTGAACGCAAAAACTTTTACTAATTTTTATGAAACAATATAAAAATATCGAGTTTTGGACCAAAAATGGTCGCTTTTTGCCAAAATGTTGGCTTTTTGAACGATATTCCAACGCTCAAAGAGTGTTTCGATTTAAAATATGGTTTTGTTTTACCAAAAAACTTTATGAAAATACTTCCTATTAACTAGGAGTTCTAGATTGAAACAAAAAAAATTGTTCCCCCTCTCCGGCTAACCCCCGATAATGCGAAATCACCGAAAATTTTATAAAATAGTTTATATTTCGTTAAAATACGGCCGTACGGTTTCAGATGTCCAAAATCGGCACAAGACTAACAAAAACGATCCTCGACGCATGCGAAACGGACCCGTTCGAGAGGACACCAAAACGATTTTCGGCGAAAACGGTTCGACGAAAACGTAAGTGTTCCGCTTGGATACCCTCTGATAACTTTAAATTTTCAAATTCAGAATTTAAATTGGTTAAAGTGTATTAACGTTTCAATTTTAAATCTTAACTTGAAATAAATCTCTAAATTTCGGTCCGGAATTCGTTTCAATTTTGATTTTTATAATGCAGACACTGCCAAAATCGGAAACCATCAAATTAAGCCAATAGACCTACAGTAGCGGTCAAAAAGATGTCCCCTCGGGGGTTCGTTTGGTGTTTGAAAACCACAGGCCCAAATTTCATGCAACTTCGTGTCTAGGTAAATTCGGCTGCGGGAAATCCGATGGCAGCATTGAAATCTACTGAAAATTTGATTTTGATGGTCAAACTTCGATCTTAAAAAATTCTGTGAAATAAACTTTTTCATGAGGGATTTTCGAGCTTCAAAAATGTGTCCATCGTGGTCGCAAGGGTCGAAAACCACTAGTCCGTTATTTGTCGACGTTTTTGCTGCCTGGGCTTGACCATACTAACGGCCGAAAGTTGCTGTCGCGCGGGCCAAACTCCCTTGGATAGGCTTACGGGGGCCAGGAAATCGCCCCGCGGCGACAACTTCTCGGCCTCATAGCAGCGAGCCTCAAAGAGATACATGTCTTAAAAAATGTTCGAGATAGGTTTTCGACTCTTGCGAGCACGATGGACACATTTTTGAAACCCGAAAATCCCTCAGGAAAAAGTTTATTTTACCGATTTCTTTAAAAATTCAAATTTGACGACTAAAATAAAATTTGCAGCCAACTTCGTGGTCACCATCGGATTCTCCGTATTAAAATTGACCTAGAGGCAAAGTTTCATAAAATGTGGGCCTGTGGTTTTTGAACACCAAACGATTTCCCGAGGGGACATCTTTTTGACCGCTACTGTATATCGGAAAGACCTAAAGCGTAATGAAGAAAAACTTCCACCGAAAAATTCTCTGTTCTCGTCTTTAAATAAAAAATTAGAATATCTGCTACGTTTTTAGTCAGGTTTTCTGGTTCAGAAATAGCCAAAGTTCCGGAAAAACGCTTTGAAAAAATGTCCGATTAGATTACTAGGCGTGACTTGGAGCTATAGAGGAAAAGCTTATAAAACTCCTGAAGGCGGCCAAGCGCTGGCCACGCAAAGTTAAGCCTTGTCCGTCCCTTTAGCGAGAGCTTTTGATAATTTTGTGATTGATGCTTTTCAGAGGTGACGGTGCTGGTACTGGTGACTACGAAAACACTCATGAAGATTTGAACACGTCCAGCCAAAATAAAGAAGAGTGCACAAAAAAAAATAAAGAAACGCCCATTACCTAGCCGAAAGCCTAAGCGCGACTTTTTTCGGGGAGAAAGTAAGTGGTCCATTCAATAAAATATCCCAAAAAGCAATTCAGTCTGCGCTGCACGTATATTGCTCAAAATGCCTGTGCATTATACCCAGGAAGCAACATATTTAACAATAAAATAAAGTTAATTGGAATAAACTGGCAATAAAATCGTTACCTATGAAATCCCCTAACGCCACAATCGGACAGGCCTCGATAGCGCAGACAATCAGAAAATGCGCTACGATTATGCATGTTATCCCGGTCACCGTGTTGATCATAAATTTTAAAATCCTATAAATGTCGAATCCCAAGGTTCAACGAAAATACCCTGTAACCTTAATCCAACGGTATAAGCAGTGAATCATCAAAAGTGTTGGTGATTGAGCATAGCTAGTCACGAAGCGCGAGCCCGAAAATAATGACCAAAAGTAGGAATCAGTGCATGGCTTTGAGAATCCAGCCCCGCTCGTCGATGAGGTAGGCCTAAAAGGTTACGAACTAACGACTGGGCGAATAGTCAAAAAAAAAGTAAAGTACGCGTCAATCCTGACCGGATGGGCGATGCGTAGCGCTATGGAATAGTAAAGATTATAAAGCGAAATAATGGTCTGCATCGTCCGGAATCCCCTCATCCTCGGGTCGGGTTACAGTAAAGATCACAAACAATAGAAATAGGTTGGTGACAACGCCGAGAACGGCAGCTAGTGAGCTAGCCGAGTCGTGATATTCAAGTGTGCACAGCATCCTATGATGATGGAAACTAATGATAAATATGAAAATAAATGAAAATGAAAGGAAATCTACCGCAACCGTGGTACTGAAAGCTCAATCCGTGATCTAGCGCTGCACCAAAACCGTATGGTAGATTTTAGCGCAGCTTACTGCTGTGTTGGGATTTGTTTTTTAGTTGGTTATCCACGAATTCCATGAATTTTACAAAATTTTTATTCACTAGCTCCCTTTTCGATGTGTTTCGTCGACCGGTGCGGCTCTCTCTCATTGGTGTCGGCCGTGCGGAAGATGCGGCTGCGATCCAGCCAGATGTCCATTTTCAAAATCGCTACCACCCGCTGTCGATAGGCCTGAAACGTACTAAGCAACGCTGGATAAGAAGTTTACCTTGAAAAGTATCAATACTAAAATGGCATCGCAACTCGAATACCCGGCCATGACGATGGGGATGCATAGACCCCAGTTGTGAGGGAAACCTAATTTTTTTAGGGTTCTCAGGGTTATAGGGACATTCTATACCGATTACACCTCCAAAAACTAATACAAATGCCGGGATCAACTCGAAAAGTAGTGGAGATAGCGCCTGTGCGAATAAGAGCATGAATAATTGGAGCTGGAGTCGGCGCGTTGATTTGCTATTGATGCTGTAGAGCGAGTTTTAGATATATCTAAATTTAACGACAAGACCAGTGTTTAGAAGCAGAAAATGACTAGAGACAGATAACAAATAAGTTACAGTTTAATTCCGGTGGTGCAAGTGGAATTATACAAACGAAAAGAAAATTAATGCGATAACGGTTCCGAGGATGAGGTTCCAGTTGCAGATCTCGCCCCCGTCCCTGTCAGGGTACTAAAAAAACCCTACTTTTAATAGATACCCTCATAAATACACACCCTTAAAACGCGTTTAGGAACCTACCGAATATACAGCCCCATAATAATACAGGTTTTCAGTAATGTTGATATTTAGAATTTCAAGGGCCTCAAGGTAAGAGAGCTCGGTTCGGATCTTGGAAGGCTTAATTCAGGGTATTCCAGGACTATAAAAACTTAAACTACCCCGAGAGCCATAATTGGACAACCCTGAATAGCCCAAACAGCTAGAATATGCCCGAAAATTAAGCTAACAGTGCCCGTCACGGCTAGAGGCTAGTCATTTTCTAATTTTGGCCATTGCTATGCGTATCTACGAGAGGTTTCTGTCCTCTCTGGGGGTTTTGCAGGTGAATTTTCTACGACAAACAAGCGCATTAATGGCCCGTCATACTATCGAACAAAGCATATGATGCTATTTTGATCAAGCCCAAATCGAGGTGCCTGAGAAGACTTATACTCATAAGCCGAAGGCAGCAAGCTTATCACACTGGCTATCGTGGCCACGGTTCCCATCGTATCGTTCAGCAAAAGAGTCGGGCTTCTGTTGTGCGGGTTGGAGACTTAGCTGAAATTGAGATGTATTGATATTGATCAAGGAACAGGTATAGGTCAATCAGACTTATCAGGGCGTGCTTAAAGCGACTTTTTTAACCAGGAGGATTTCGGTGGTCCGAAGACCCGGACGTTTAATTTGAAGATAATATGTCCAAATTATCAAAAGTTTCGTAGCGTTATCCTCCCTGATGAGCCTCATAGACCCTTGCCAATTTGGAAAAGAACAAAAGAGATAAACGGGCGAGAGGGCAGTTTAAATTCAATTCGGGGCGTCAGAAAAAAGGAGAGTTAACTAAAGCAATTGCATGCCGATAGTAATCAGTAAATGCCGCTCCGGGTTGCCGCAATCTATTTATAGCCTCAGGGGTTCCTGACCCCACCCCTCCTCTAACTTAAGCACCATTTTCCACGACAGCGGTGTATGACTCTGGGTGCCAAAGGCATCACTTTGAACCCGGCCCCTCTGCTCGTCGTCCTTATGGCAAATAAAATAATCAGGTCAGCAGATACCTTCACTTCCCGATGTCCACGACAAAGTTGTGCATTTCGTTTCTGGAACAACATTATAAAAAGTTATGCCGAACAAGCATAAAGCAACTGCAAAACGTAACAAAAAATGAAAAATAGGCAATCAGCGGAAAAAACCCACTCAAATGACGTTGCTCTGCAATTAGGTTCTTATTTTGAAGTTATTCCGAAGATTGTTTTATTTTTATACTCAATGATTACATATCAGGTAATATCAAACGTATAATCCAGTAATTATCCACCTTTCAAACCCTAAAAGGTTCGCATTTTGACCGTCCTATATAGTCTAGTTCAGAAGTCAGTTATCCCAAAAGCACCCCAGAAAGCACCCCAAAAGGCACCCCTGGGGTGCCTTTCTGGGGCACCCCAAGGGCGGCTGGGGTGCTTTCTGGAGCACCCCACTGGGGGGCGGGGTGCTTTCCAGTATACATGGGTCGACGCTTGCATGCGCCGCATAAGCGTGGCTGGCCACGCTCTTACGGAGCGTGGAGCACCACGCTTATGCGGCGCTTTACGCGTGCTTTTTCACGCGCGCGATTTAACTCCCAGATGCAAATCAAAAATTTAAAGGATATATATTTATGATTCGATTTGCAAAAATGAATTGCCGATACATAACTATCAGGGTCATCTTTAAATTTTGATAAATAAACAAGATAGATCGTGATTCAACTTCTTGTTAGTTAAATTCTCGAAAACGGATCGATTTTTGCTTACAAGGGAACCTCAAGTTGGCACGGTGGAGTTTCGAAAAACGCTCGCGGCTACCCCTAGGTTTTCCACTATGGCGATCTCAACGGTCGAGTCAGAATTTCCTAAATAGCCCTCTGGACAGAGATACAGCACTTCCGGAAATTCATCTTTTACATCCGAACAATTAGCATAACCGATAGGTTTATGATGCTCTCCCATCACTATGGAATCACCAGTTGAGTGGCCGAGTGGTAAGCGACTTGCTTGATAGGATACTGACGAGGGTTCGAACCCGCTCGCAATTTTTTCTTTTGATTTTTGTTCAGAATTTTCTGCCCAACTCCAAGCTTTCGATATTTTTTTTCGAAAATTCGTCCTCGGCCTAAAATTTCTAAAAGTATTAGCAAAGCAATTAGGCAAAAAAAAATCTTATCCGGTCAATCATAGAAACCCTTTTCTAAAAAACGGAGATGAGAACACCGAGCCGTTCCATAAAAATTTTTCGAATTTTGAGACTACTTTGGAGCAATAATCAAAAGGCTGGTGCAATAATCAAAAAGTTTTACTATATTAAAAATGAAAACTTGGAGCTGGGCAGAAAGCTCCGGTCAAAAAGCAAAATTAAAAAAATCGTGAGCGGGTTCGAACCCTCGTCAGTATCCTATCAAGCAAGTCGCTTACCACTCGGCCACTCAACTGGTGATTCCATAGTGATGGGAGAGCATCATAAACCTATCGGTTATGCTAATTTTTCGGATGTAAAAGATGAATTTCCGGAAGTGCTGTATCTCTGTCCAGAGGGCTATTTAGGAAATTCTGACTCGACCGTTGAGATCGCCATAGTGGAAAACCTAGGGGTAGCCGCGAGCGTTTTTCGAAACTCCACCGTGCCAACTTGAGGTTCCCTTGTTAGATGTCCCTTGGAAAACTTTGATTTTGCATTTTTAGAAGCTTTGCATAAGCGTTTCCGGAGCGTGGCGGGCCACGCTCATTTCGGCGTGGTTTATTAAGAGGCGCGCGCGCCAGCGTGGCTCTCCACGCTCCGGAAGAGCGTGGCCGGCCGCGCTTATGCGGCGCATGCAAGCGTCGACCCATGTATACTTGCCAGAGCACCGCTCTCTCCGCCGGGGTGCTTCTTAGAGCACCCCGGGGTGAAAAAAGCACCCCGGGGTGCTCTCTTTGGGGTGCTGTCCAACACTATTAGGGAGCGCCACTACTTCCAAAAAGTTAGGTCTTAAAGGTATATACATTATGTATAAGATATTATTATTTAAATTTGATACAGCTTATTATATTCAGAAAATGCGAGAATCCTAGTGGTTTTCACGTGCATAGTACACCGGCTGCGCAATTCGCTCCCATTTTCGTTTAAAAATGTTTTGATGGATGTATTTTAACAAATTTTAAACGGTTTATTAATTTCATTTTTAATGTTCGCTATCCAGTGCGTCCAGTTCATCGTCAGAAAACATTAGCGGGAGTATGAAATGCCTAAAATCGCGCATAATTCGAAGGTAATCCAAGCGTACTCACCGGAAAGGTATAAATAACGCAATGACAACCGGAAATACCATTTCCACAAAATGCCAAGGATAAAAACCGACTGCCAATCGCGATCCTAATTGTAGAATCTAAAAGATATTGTCTAGACTTTAAAAAAGCTCAAAAATACTTCAATAATGGTGAAGGCGTGGACTTTTCTTTGTGAGACCTTTCTCAAGTAGCTCGTGGCCGGGTAAGAGCGCTATAAAAGACATAGGCCCTTAAAATTGCGATTTTTGAAACCTGTTCAGTAAAAAGGAGCATAATTCTCTGCCACATTTCATTGCCCGTCAACGAGCTGATGGCCATGAAGAGGAAAAGGCCTGGAATAGGTAGTATTTACAGTTTTCTATGACATTTTAGCCCTACCATGGAATAATGAAGTTGGGATAAAAGCTGTAACGTATGGAATTAGCCAGAAATATATGGGGATCATCAGAATATGCGCCAATAGAACGGCCAGACAAGTTTCTCTGACTTTGGTAATCCTAAAAATCGAATAAATCGCGGTTTTCTGCAAAGCTTACACTTCGCCCATGACCCCATTGTGTACGCGATGCTCCACGTCGGCCAAGGCCTAAAAACCCGCGATTTAAGAAGCTGAACAACTGAACTACCTTTAAATGAAGATAGGCAGATGGTAGGGCTCCATGCATCCATGGTAGTGAAAGGAGGGATAAGAATATATTCAGAAAGCTAACGACAAGCAAATCCCAATGCATGCTTGACCCTTTTTCAAGTCTTAAACCGTTCGAAAAATGGTAATTATTTTAATTGACTTGTTCTGCTTGTTATCCACGGTATTTGTCACCAAAAGCTGGTCCATAAAAAAAAGTAGCTATAGAGGAAAACCGAGCCCGATTGCGAGTCCCTAAATTCGCGTTTTTATGGTCTCTCTACACCGCTTATACCTGAGCCCAAAATGGTAGATTTTCCGGTCCGGCCCAATGGATATCAGCTTTATCGTAGACGTTGAAGCTTTCCGCTACAAAAAAACCTTACAAGAAAAAACGTGAACTTACTTTCGACATTGCTGAAGAAGATCTTTGCCAGGACAGCCATGATAACCACAGCAATTGGGAGAGCATAATCAGAAATTAGGCCGCGGATAAAGCTACAACACAATCAGCAATTAGCATTAAATTATTATCATAGCTACGTTGTTAAAAAGTGTCCTCTTCTTGCTGTATCAAAAGTAAGAGCTAGCCAAAGAGTTCCGAATACCAATAAGGCGAAAAGAAGGGCACTTCCGGGAGCACAACCATCAAAAATTATTACTGTTTTTTTTTCAGATTTAAACCTACCTTTCATAAAAACACTTGTAGAATTCATATCAGCAACGCAATTAGTGTAACTAACAGAGTAAGCTAAATTTTTCCATTTATTTAGGTTTATTAGTAGTTATTTACTTTTAAAGATGGCAGCCACAGCTTTATAACAGAGAGCCGAGGCTATGAAGAGCCCAAAAATCTCTTCGGTCGACCGTTTCGTGAATTTCATCAGATTTGCCAGGTTAAAAATGGCAAATAGAGCCAAAAATATCTGCGCCCACACCCCCACCCATGCATATAGGGCATAGAAATCGAGGTTGTTCTGCTCGGAGATGTGGTAGATCACTGAATTCGATGTAGGAAGTATTGGAAGTGGTCGATACCTTGGATATAAATGCTTAATGGTGCGGTCGTAGAGTGGATCAGCATTTCTTGCCCTCCGACAAGACCAAAGAATATCCCGCCAATCCATTGGGCCAGGATCACTTTCTGGACGTCCAAAAACTTATGGTAAGTACCTCAAAGAAAAATGTACTAATTTTTCCTTTCGTATTTTCATCATTCAGCATTCCATAAGCAATTGAAGTTGGGAGGATGGTAAAAATTAAGAAAACGGCGGTGCTGATTACTTTCAAAATGCTGCGACTATCGGCGAACCCTGGAAAAATTATGAATTGGCAGTGATGACCGCTTACCATCGGTAAAATCCGATGCATAATGCTTGGCTCTACGTCTTGTATCAGCAATAATGCCGGAAAATGGTTTCCATGAATTATCCTCGAAAAATTTGCTGTTGGTAAAAATAGCCTTTACGTACGTTCTCGTCCTTTTCATTACACCCTTCATGGACTTGGATTACTATATTTTCTTTCAACAGCTTAGCCGAGGTATCAAAAATTGCCTAAGAACGAGTGGAGATGGCATTAAGCGAGTTAGACTTACCTTTATTGCTATTTCATCCGCAGCATCCAATAGTTGGTCCAGAATCCCATCGCAAGCCAGTAGCGTTGCGTAGGTCCTAGCCACCTCGGCGGCAGATTTCGTACCTTTCTAAAAATAAATTGATGATAACCGACAATATGATCGATTTTTGATACCTCATGCGTTGGGGTGATGATCACGACCAGAATTTGGCACTCCTCCAGAAAGTTGCCAAGTGGAACCGGGGTTTTGAGTCTGGTGATTGCCATGCGGGTCCGGCGTAATGACGGTAAATCACAACTAAACCAGAGGTAAATGGGTGATTAAAGAATTCTCACAAAAGAACAGCCCATCGCTCATCCGTTCCATTCGGTCCGACTGCTTGAATTCTATTCCGGATCGTTCTACCTGGGAAAACGGGTCAAAAACTCAGTAAGAGCCCAGACCGTATAGCTTGTTTGGTTCTGCGGTGACATCGGCAAAGATCCGCGCCATAAATTCGCCCTTCTCAATCCCAACCTGTGGGTTTTGCGCGAATATCGAGTCGAACAGCCTGAATTTGCCGGTATACCGAAAGCATTTCAGCCACTAACGTGCTTATGATTTCTTCTACATCCCTGCATGCTAAATCGAGCTCTATCGCGGCGTCCTCTTCGAAATAACGCAGGTCTTTTAGGGCACGGACCTGGAACCTCGTAGGTATCACTTACTTAAAGTACCTCTTGCGAAAACGATTTCGGCTCGTCATGCCTTTCTGCGTACGTTACGAGTTTGGGTTGCATTGGTTGATAGGTAGACCAAAATTGGAATGCTATTATTTCTGGAACAAGTGCTGAAATAGGCAAGAAACAGAAACGCCCCCATTCACTGAACCCACGCGACAGAGATTTGCATGACGATGAGACCGGTGCCGGGGCGTTTGGATTGGGAATTTGATGGTTGTTTGCAAAACCACAAAAATCGTAGCTTAAAAATGACAAACGAGAATGATGCCGTAACCTTACCACAAGATTGTATCTTGGTCTTCCATCGATCCCTTCCATAGACGGCCATTCGTCGTGTTTTTACGGAGGTGGGTCGCTAAATGGAAAGCTGGAATATCGAAGATATCTATGAAATCTTTTAACAAATAATATCGAGCACGAGGATTTTGTTTTGGATAGTAAGGACGATGATATTGTTACCACATAAGGCCTCTGTCAAAATGTCAGACCCGGCTCAGCCTCCATTTCCGGTGAATTGTTCTTTTGATCCCGATTCCAAATATTCACACGCCACAAAACAAAACTGCCTGTTATCTTCTGGCTTCAAAGGAGAAGCTTATAATGAGCCGATAAATCGTGAGCCGATCAGACATTACCCTTCTCTTTCCCTCCCAATGCCCATGCTCCATTTGCCAAAATCGATTTGGCGCTTGATTTTCATGGGTCTAAGCTTGTTATATTCAGCCGGAAGGTTCTATGAAGTGTATTTTGGAACCAACAGCCTCATTGACCTGTATAAAAGGTATGGAAAATACAGTTTTCAGACTAACAATGTGATGACCTTTAGTCCGCCAAACATGCAACGAAAGGTTTTGCCTACAGCGCTGCTTGCCGGAGCAGTTTTGATGATTGTCGCGGAGATTGTTTTATTTATGATGACAATATTCCTTACAATGCTATCATTGCGGAATCGGAATCGATTATCTTCGATCCATGCGAAAGCCGGTGTTTATCGGATGATGCCGTGAAATAGCCGATCTTTGTTATCACCGCCTCTCTAAATGGACGCTTATAACCCCGGCAGTAATATGCCGATAAATTCCACCCTTGCGCCCAGCCAGCTTTCTACCTTTTAATGCTCTATCAATACCTCCCAAAATCCATTTGGAAGCCTATTTTCATCATTCTAAGCCTCCTATATTCGATTGCAAAATGTTCGGAGGTGTATGAGGGAATCAAGAGCTTTGTCGATCTATACAATAAGTTTGAGTTTCAAAGAATCTTGAATTTTAAGAATAGTCCACTGAATAAGCAAAGAACGCTACTTCCAACTGTCCTGCTCGTCAGTTCAATTATCATGATTTTTGCTGAAATGATTCTGTACTTTATGACGATGTGCCTTACGGTGATATCGCTGCGGAATCGGAGGAGGCTTTTCTCGTTGGCCTATCCGATATACGCGGTAATCCGTCATTTTTCGGTTACAAAGTTTTATCTCTAGCTGATGGAAATCCACGGACGATACGACGACATTCTGGGCGATGTTTTATTCGAAAAATACGAGCATCTTTGGTATTGCATATCTTTGTTGCTGATAACCATTGCCATTCCATTGGTTTTCAAGCCGATTCACGATGAATATTTTAAAATTTAAATGATAGAGATGAGCAAAAAAATAGAGAGACGATAATTATGAGAAAAGCTTTCACGACACCAAAAAACGTCAAAAACGCAATACAGTTATTACAGCTTAAGTTTACCTCGGACAGGTGGATTTCACGTGGTCTCCCCTGGAACATCGCGTTCAATATATTTTTCTGCTATTTTTCTACAGAATGCGTGACAGCAGGTGTTTCGAAACCTGAAGTCTACCAAATTCAATTGAAACCCTCTGCACAACTCCTGAATGGCCCCGAACCTCGATGTCGCCACTGCCTGGTCGAATAGTATCTATTGGTATAAGCAATTTGCGCTGATACTCGTTCCATTTGTATATCAGGCTGGACCGAAAGTCTTTACAATCGATCTTCAAGCCGGTTTTGTAAAAACATTTACCACCCGGCCGCCGGAATTTTTACACCGATAGTTCAGTCTAAGTTGCTACTATAGCACATAAAAATATTTAGTCAATCTTGCCATTATTTATTTTTCTATGACCGGTTCTCCTTGAAACACTGGTAGACCCGACGCGGCGACATCCGCGAGCCCTCTGCCCATCGAGCCTTATGAAAATTTCTAAGGTCAGAATCCTGCCAGAATAATTGGCGGTTTATAACGCCATTATCATACCTTTCTAGCTATGGTGCCTAATTCACCAAACAACTGTAGAGCCCGTCGTTATTGTCTATAGTATGGAACAAAATCCCGATTCGGGATGAGGCTGATGAAATGGGGACTTAACGATCCAATTACGACAGCTAATGTAAAAGCGCTCCACCTATTTTGGAAAACATTTAGTTGGGAACACCGTGTAAACAATATTTATTTATCAAACCGCCCTGCTTTCACGGGAAAAATTTTGCAACGTATTGTAACGCCGAGTAACCGACACGGGATCTGGCATCGTCATTAAATTTTGCTTATTATTCTTTAGTCCTTGCCGATCAAATTTTTTCGTCATGGCACCGCAATTACGCAGCGACAGTAGATAAGGTACTGAAGTTATCAATGCCCCAAACCCATTTGTTCACTCTGAGAATACCGAAACAAAATTGTTTTGGAAAATCAGGGGTTGATCTCTTCTGCAGCTCGGTATAAAAAATTTGTCCCTAGTCAATATACGCGTTTGAAACAGTGATAACTAAGCTACATATCAATAAAAATTCTCAAAAAAATTAGCCACTAAATTCGGAGAAAACGGCCGACGAAGGGATTTGTCATTTTGGGGCCCGAAATCCCAATTTGACATCTTTCTAAATCGATCAGGAAAAATGTATGAGACCACCTATTTATTTTGTTCGATACATTGTATAGTATTACTGCTGCTCTATTTGCGATTAATTATTCACGTAACTGTGGCCTTATGGACGGACAAAATTTTTACGAAACCTAAAATGAGCGAAAATTACGACGCGCAGCGTATTTGCCTCATAACTTCAAAAGTAGCAAAGGTTGGAAGTTCTAATCGGGCGTCCAGGAAGTTCATACTTAACCCTCAATCATGTTAAAATATGGAAAAGATAGGATGGCTGTTTCCATAAATTTTTTGCGTCCGAAAAATTGTAATTACTTTCGGTCCAACCTGATACTTCTTAACTGCCTATATTATTTGGACGCAATCAACTCGAGCCATGCGACCGATATTGCCGCGTTTGTATATTATGCACGTAAGGAAATCTCCTTTTTCAAACGTCTATGCCCGCTAAAATGCTAGATAGCTGTAAATCTTCGAACTATCAAGGGATCCAAGCTTTCAGACCTTCCTGTTTCTGTTCGATTTTTCGATTCTCTTGCTCAACACGGTCCCAAACTTCCCCCGTCCTAGCCATCAATTTTCGAGCGACGGCATCAATACCGTTCCTCAAAGATTTTTATTACGACTTTGTGAAATGCTATTTTTCAGCCCATGCATTGCTTCCTTCTTTTTACGGGTTTCCTTGGTATGGGTGCCGTTCTGCGAAGGCGTATGATGGCCGTAACGCGCTTTATGAAATCCTTATCATCAAACGTGATTTTGGCGTGGGAGGTGGGCTTAATTGTTTTATCAAACAACATATCAGATTTTCCTCTTCACTCTTTTCGATTTTTCACTCTTTTTCACGTGCGAAAACGGTGAATTTCGGTGTTACTGAAACAGCCTAGTGCTAACAAGTAGGATTTAAACACATAATTTAAAGTTTCCGACACGTGCATATTTGGTCACCGACCCGACCGTCACGAACTATTATTGTCCTGCTTTGAATCAAATTTTCTCCATTTACGTAAGTCTCTTTCTCTCTCTCTCTCTCTCTCTCTCTCTCTCTCTCTCTCTCTCTCTCTTTCAGGTTCCACTTTAGCCAAACCCTTTACAGGGTGGCCCGAAAGAGTGGTGACCGAAACTTTTTCGATTTTCTGAAAAACTATAGATCGAGGAAAGCTCATTTTAGCACATTATATTCCTTAAACAATTATCTTCCACATGGTATAACCACTTTTTTATTTGTTTGCCTCAAACTCGGAAAAACTGGCGCGGAAGCGGATGGAAAACGGAGGTGCTGGCACGCAGACATGCAGCCCGAATTTGGCTCATAACTCGACGAAGACTTTTCCGAGCGAACCCAAAATTGAATCGGAAGTAGCCAACACTTTGGCCTTTCAGACCGGCTATACAAAAAAATTCTGCTGGTTCGGGTTGGGGCTGCAGGATGGCTCTTTTGGCGAGCAAAAAACGGTTTGGTCAAAACCCTTAATGACGGGCCTCAGTCACTTGACCAAGTTGGAGGGTTCTGAGCCATAGCTGCACCACGAGCTTCACCGGAAACGTCAGGCACGCTCGTTAAAAAGATGGAAAAGGCATCGTTAAGTATTTTCTTCCACAGGAATTTATTTTAGATTTTGTCGATTTCAAAAAATCCATGACTTTGAATTATGGAATTAAATTCCGAATGTAAAAGCTAGACTGCGTTGTGCGCTGAGCGTACGCTCAAATTTAGCCAACATCTATAGGAAACAGAATCCATAACCCCGCCTTGCCCAAACCCATAAGGGAACAGAGAAATTCTGTGCAAGCTGCGGTCACCACTCTTTCGGGCCACCCTGTAGATTGCTCTGCTTTTAATGTTTTCCGCGATTCTCTCGCACTGCTCGGCCTGGCCGTTTTCTTGTTTATTCATGATTTGGAGAAACAAGGCGCGTTAACTTCGAAAAGCCGATCGAAGCAACAGATCAATGCCTATTTGTGCGTTATTTTGCAGGTGAATCCTGCCAGGGAGCATATTGACTATTGCCTTGCAGTTCATCGTCCCTACAGCGGCGGTATGCGTCTGTATATTTGTCGGTATTTTCGCCGTTTTCGAGGTCGAGATCCCGTGCGACTGTGAGTTTCATTCCATTTTCGGCTCCTGATTACGGTGATCATCCAAAATTTCTTCCCAGTCCTCGACCCACTCGTCCCGATCGGGTTCTCCTCAAGCACCTCCTATTGGCTATCCGGGACCGGCATCTATTTTAATAGCCGCTACAAGCGGTTTTTTATCCGAATGATAGTCCCAAAATCGTTCTGGCCTAAAAATATAGGTATTTCGGCGGTTTTCCACTACCTTACAGTTTATAGAAAACGGGCAACATCTGTGCGGATCGTGTCCATGGCGACTAGAACGGTTTCACAAGCATGACCATAAAATTTAAATAAATAATGGATAGCATCTTGAATATATAGAGTTGAGACAGAACAACTACTGACGGTAAGATGTTCGAACAAACCTTTAAACTTTGCTCTCGGTCGTGATATTGAAAGTGGGAAACGAGAAGCTAGGAAGGGAAATTGTTCGCGCGACAGGATAGGTGCCAGTTGCAACACTTACCGAATGTGACCGGTGAATTGTGCTTTCGATCCCGATTCCAATTTTTCGCACGTCACAAAACTCCCTTTGAAATACCTTTGAAGGCAGAAGATAACTGTTTGTTATCTTCTGCCTTCAAAGGAAAAGCTTATAATGAGCCGATAAATCGACATTACGCTTCTCTTCCCTTCCCAATGCCCATGCTCCATAAATACTTGCCGAAATCGATTTGGCGCTTCATTCTTTGGGTCTAAGTTTGTTATATTCAGCCGGAAGGTTCTATGAAGTGTATTTTGGAACCAATAGCTTCATTGGCCTGTATAAAAGGTATGGAAAGTACGGTTTTCAGACTAACAATGTGATGACCTTTAGTCCGCCAAACAAGCAACGAAAGGTTTTGCCTACAGCGCTGCTTGCCGGAGCAGTTTTGATGATTGTCGCGGAGATTGTTTTATTTATGATGACAATATTCCTTACAATGCTATCATTGCGGAATCGGAATCGATTATCTTCGCTGGCATATCCGTTATACGTCGTAGGTTTTAAAGATAAAACTAGCATGAGGTAGAGCTTACCTTTGATCCTTTTGGTAAGTTAGAAAAATTTTGACTAGCTTAGTAAAATATCATCTATCTGCCAGGTAATGGAAATCCACGGTCGATATGATGAGATCGTCGGAGCCATCTTCCTCAAAGAATACAACCGTTTATGGTTCTTGATGTGTATGCTAGTTTTGTCTGTCGCCATCCCCTTTGCCTTCAAGCCAATCTACGATGAATCTTTTAAGATTCGGCTGCCGTTTTTTGTGATACAAAATATTAGTGGACTGCCGCCAAGGGCAACCTAGACTTAGTCTACTTTTTTTAAATTTGTTTTAATTGATGATCTCTGTAAATAAATTTTAATAAAGCATTACGTGCGTACGTATGCTTAGGCTTAGGCTTAGAATTAGGTTGCATGCAAATTTTGCTTAGCTTAAGCCTAACATGTAGAGGTTGTCAGGTCACAAATTCCACAGCGGCTGAAAATTGGTGGAAAAATCGAATAAAATACGGGGAACACGATGCCATAAAAATTATCTGCTAATGGGCACTTTTGTTTAATAAACTTTTAATTTTAAGATTTTGTATGGAAAACCCATCTAAATTCGCAGCGAGCCTGGCCAGAACCGGGGCGCCGAGGCGCGAGCTCTTGAAGCCTCCCCAAGGGCCTCCGCCCGTCGGCCCGGTGGTGTAGGGGTAGGGTGCGGGAAATAATAAGCCAAAGGTCAGTAAATTCGGTTCCCGCATTTTTATTTTTTTTGCTTTTTTGCCGTTTTTGCTTTTATTTTGTAGGGAGCGCGTCTAGAATAGTTTTTATAATGTTTTTCGGTCCTATTAATTAGTAGCGGCCGCCTCGACAAAAAAATAAATTACAAAATGTTGGAAGTTTTTGCAAAAAAGGCCTACCTACCTATTCCGACTCCATGAAAATCGACAGGATAGTTAATACAGATTACTTTTTGTACAGGTATTGTAAAGAGGCAGTCATTATCGGAATCTGGAATCTTTGGGCTCTGATTTAAACACCTGGGGTCAGAACTAACTATTTTAAGCAGCTGCTAACCCACCTAGCGGCCAAAGCTTACCTAGAGCTCAGGTCGTCAAAATTTTCGGGGAAAAATTCTTTCAAATAAAATTTTTTGCGGGTGTGGGAAAGTACCTAGTGTCGTACTTTCAGTCACAATTCGATCGCAGATTTGGCATGGAAGTGGAGAAACACATCCTCTTTATAGGCATTTTTTTGTTTTTCGAAATTCCCTCATTTAAGGATTTTACAAGCAAAATAGTGGAAAACCCTTAACATTTTGGCCAAAAAAAGGTTTGTTCAGAGGATATCTCGCGATCCAAAAGGAATTCAGCGTTAATTTTTGGAGGTTAGATTGAAAATCGAATTCTCCCGATATATAATTTTGCGTTTTTTTCAGATTTTGTAAAATACAATTTTTATGTGCGTTTTTCTAAAAAGTACTTAACAAAGTGGGCTGCGCGCCGTGGTGGTCAGTCCATAACTCGATGCCCATTTGGAATTTCGGGCTGGAATTTGGACAAATTATGTATTCGATAGTGGGGATCACGCGCATCTTATTGTCGTTAGAAATTTTCAGCAGATTCAGACTCAAAGATCGAGTTTTTGGTAAAGTGACCAGGAGGCCACCCGCCCGGGATCATTGGGACGCCCTTTTCTTTCTTTGCCACCCTCCCCCCAGCCTTACCCAGATAGAAGAGGCCTTTCAGGCCACCCGTTCCATCGTCCCTGTGGTGTAGTGGGTTGGCGCCCGGTCTACTAAACGTATGGTCAGGAGTTCGGGTCCTGGGAGAATCCATCTTTTTGCCTTTTTGGTAGTTTAGCAACAAAACGTATTTCTAGGCTCTCGATGTGCGAGGTTTAGGCCTGACCGTCGCTCTAGCGCCGCAGGCCGAAGAAAAGGAGCTTGAACCAGGCTCTTGCACCGCAGGCCAACGATGGGTCCTTGGCCCAGGCTCTCGCGCCGCAGGCCAAGCTTGGGGGGAAAACCAGTAACTAGCGCCTCAGACCCAATTATCCTAGCGCAACGCTGTCTCTGACGCCGCAGTCCAAAGAATCGATCCTTGACTCAGGTACCTGCGGCGCAGACCCAAAAAAAGAAGGTATTCAAATTCATGGTTTCTGGACGGGGTCCAGTGAAAAATGGCCGCGAAGCGGTCTTTTTCCACTGGTGAGATATAAAACATAACCCTAACTGCCCCCCTTCTTGAGATACTGCTGGAACACGCTGACGGAAGTTGCATGCAAATGCACACACATACACACACAGACACTATTTTTGGTACACATAGGATAACGGGGGGAAATAACGGGGGGCACTCAAACTTTTTATATGATAAAAGTATTTTTAAATATGCTTTTTTCGGGCTGTAAAAAAACTCTTAGTATATTTTTCGGTCCTCTATCGAATGGCATTTTCAAAATTTCGAAAATATTCAAAACGCCGAAAAATTCCCCCCTGTTATCCTATGTGCTGCCCATAGTTTTCAAAAATAATTTTTAGGCTATAAAACTTTTATAATACATTTTTTCGCGTTGTAAAAAATCTCTTAGTATATTTTTTGATGTTCTATCGATTCGCGTTTTCAAAATATCGAAAATCTCAAAAATTTGGCTTCCCCCGTTATCCTATGTGCTGCCCATGGATTTTGATCAATTTTTGTTTATTCGATAAAAAATTTCATTTACATTATTTTGGGTTCTAATTAATTCTCTTAGTATATTTTTCGACGCTCTATCGAATGGCACTCGCAAAATCCCTCAGTAATTGCAAATTTCATAATAATGAGTGCCCCCCGTTATTTTATCCCCCCCGTTTCCCTATGTGTACCCTATTTTTTATATATAGTAGGATTATCGTTAAAATTTCCTTTCCCGAGAACCTAAACACCCGTTTTTCAGTTTTTGCCAACATTTTTTCCGCCGCTGTACGCTACGAGTTACACCTGTGTACAACCCAATACAGAGTACATCACCGGAACCCTCTTCCATGACTATCAATTTTGAACTTTTGTTGATTTCGCTGAATCAGCACAAAAATGTAAACTTTTTTGATAAACTGTTTTTTAGCTTTATTTCGTTTCTTGCTATTCTTTTTTGAGGTGGCTTTGCCATTTCTGGCCAGAGAAAGAACTGAAACTTCTAATGATATTGCGGGGGCTTCAAAACGTCTTCAACTCCTCCTTCAGCATATTTCTGATTCTTTTATGTCCTCCTTTGCTTGTTATCAACTATAAGAATTCAGTAGTGGTGTCTGTCCGTCTGAAGCAAACTATGACGCGAAGGGGAAAGGAGCTAGAGCTTAGCTCACTTCGGATTCGGATACAGCGCGGTCAGAAACCCCCCAAAAACAATGAAAAGATGCTGAAAAAGTTTGTGTTTAAATAAAAATAATTAACTTTGAAAGTGGCGCCTTAATAAAACGAGTGGGGGGCCCTCCCGCGGCAGGCCACCCCCTTCCCCAGCCCCCCTTCACCTGGCCCATTCCCCCGCCCCCAGGGGCGTAGCTGACCCCAAGTTTCGGGGGGCAGCGACATTTCGGGGGGGCAAGAAAAAATTTTCGCAATTTGAGCGCCGCAGGCGAAAAATTTCGCTAAAATAGCAGCGCCGCAGGCTAAAAAATGAAGAAAAAGTAAGAAAAACAGCGCCGCAGGCGAAAAAATTTTCAAGTTGAAAAAAATCATAAGGGGGGACCCTTATGTTTTTTCGGGCCCGCCGGATTTCGGGGGGCAGCCTGCCCCCGCTGCCCCCCCTCTACGCGCCTGCCCGCCCCGATCGCTTTTTTTTGAGTTATTTTAACACTTTTTAATTATTTTAATTCATTACCAGGGTTGAAAAACCGCTTCGCGGCTTTTCAACCCTGGCCCCGTCCAGGACCTGTGAAAGTCCTTAATTTGCATGTTTCTTCCTGAATTCTAGCAAGAAAAAAGTGAAAAACGGCTCCTCTGTCCCTTTATATAGGCTCTTCCTACTTCCGGCGCACGCTAATTTCCCCTAACAAACAGGGTTTTACAAAAACCTATGTTTAATAGCGAAAACCACAATTTTTCAAAATTTTTATGTGTGTGCAGTCGATTCCGGACCATTCTAAACCTATTGTCGTTTCTTCCCTATCCAAAAAACCCTTTCCCGAGGCTGTAGGAGCGGAACATCCTAACGGAAGTGCATGCAAATATACACACACACACACAAACACTATTTTTTATATATAGTAGGATTAAAATTCTTTAAAGTATCGAAAGCCAAAGGGAGGACGCGAGCGGGCGGATGCTAGGCCTTCTTGTATTCGTTTCTTTGAAGATAATACTTTCATAATTCTTGTTTTTAGTAATGACACGCCACGGAAAGAACAACACCGCTTCGTCATTTTATTCTGCTGCGGAACGCGCCAAAGATGCGAAAGCCAGCGGGTAATTTGCAAAAAAGTTATCTAAAATCTATTCTTCAGGTTCGGCACCCTTCACGCTCGTCTGACTGCAGATTCAATCAAGGATTTCGACTGCTGCTCATTGACGCTTCAGCCTTGCAGGTATAGACATAATTTTTTTTAAGATACAGGAGAACTGACGAACTTTACGTATTTTTTAGGCACCCCGTCATCTCGCCAGAGAGCCATATCTTTGATCGAGAGGCCATGATCGAATATTTCCTGGCACAGAAAAAGAAGATCAACAAGTTGACGAAAAGCTGGGAGCGTCAGATGGAATTGGAAGGTGAAGCGATGAAAAAGGTGAGCACCTTCACCCCGTTCAAACCATTTTTTTAAGCAAGAAGAAGAGAAGCAAGTGGAGCGAGTTAAGCGACTGGAAGCAGCGACTGGTCTACCCGCACAGGAGAGTCTCAGAGTAGCAGAAACTTCGCGGGTATGTTTCTTTGACTTATTCAAACTTATAACCGTTGTTCAGAAACGCGCCATCAATGATCGGTTCTCGAGCGAGGTGGCTGCAAAGGTCCGCGCCCTAGGGAATGAGCAAAAAGGAAATAATATGCACGTCGGTTAACATTTCCGTAGCTGATTTAAATCTTTTAGGGTGCGCTCGCAAGACAACTTCCCTCATTTTGGCTGCCTGAACTGAACCCGACGGCAGAGCCTACAAAGTTAGAGAAGCCGGTAATGATTGAGATTTCGCTTTCTAGCAGAATTTTTAGAATCAAAAGGTGATGTGCCCAATTACGGGAAATCCGTTGAAAATCAAGGATCTGATGGAAGTGAAATTCACCGAAGCACCCGATGATGATGCAAAGGCAAAGAGTGTTTACGGGAAGAATGTAATTTTGGCGCATCTAGTGATAGAACACTGTTTCAGAATCGATACATGTGCCCCGTCACGCACGATCTTTTGACAAATACGACGAAATGTGCTTATTTGAAGACCAGGTAAAAATTGAGGCATCCAAATTTCAATTTTCAGCAAAACCGTTGTGACGTGGGACGTTGTCGAAAAGCTTATCAAGTCAGAAGCTAACTGGGTTGATCCGCTAAATGGAAAACCTGTAAGTTCCCTGAATTCACACCAATCATCCACTTTTTTAGTTGAAAGAATCCGATATCATTGAACTGAAGCGCGGTGGTACCGGGTATGCTGCGACGAATGAAGTGAAAGCCAAGCTGATTCGCCCCCAACTCGAGCTGCAATGAGAAAAGCGGAAAAGATCTCAACTCTTCTTTCTTGTGATTTATAAATATGAAATAAAACTTATCGTTAAACCTATTTTTCGTTTTTGCCAATTATTTTCCATTGCTGCACGGTACAAGTTACACCTGTGTACAGACCTATACAGAGTACATCACCGGAATCCTTTTGAGTGACTTTCAATTTTGGACTTTTCCAGGTTTCGCCGAAATGGTGCAAAATGCTACTTTTTTTGATGAATTGTTTTTAGTTTTATTGAAGTTCGTTTCTTGCTATTCTTTTTGGACGGGCTTTGCGGTTTCTGGCGAGAGAAAGAACTGAAAATTCTAACGATATTGTGGGGGCTTCGAAACGGCTTCAGATCCTCTTTCAACGTTAGGATTTTTCTGCTTCATTTATGTCCTCCTCTGCTTGTTATTTTCTGTCCTTTCAGAGCGCACGTGGACGATGTTCCCGTATGGGCCGCCGTCGGGCACGCCGGGCGCTTTTCCATTGCCACCCGGCGAGCTGCCACGCTACCTTCCCGGTTTGCCTGCAGGTTCGACAGCTTTCTGCTTCAAAAATGTCATTCTTGAGGCTTTTTCATTTGTTTTGCGGGTTTTGAACTTATTTAGCTTACGTTCTAGCCTTTTTTAGGCCATCTTCTTTTGCAAAAAACCTTTTTTGGTTTTTACTCAGCGCAGAAGCCATTCTTTAAAGTTCAATTTGCCAATTATTCCTTCAACCTTCTTTTTCAGGCCCTCCCTTTCTGCGCCCGCCTCCCAATGTCGTGCCATTCCAGGTATTTTCGTACTTTTAACTATCAAACTGTTTTGTTTAGTTTCCGCCTCCAATGCCATTGCTACAAACAATGCCCCCGCCGCCCCTTCCCACACCTAGCGTTCCCCAGGAACCGCGCGTCGCTCAAGCGGTATATTTTTCAGCCTTTATAATGTAAATCTGTTTACTGTTTAGTGGACCGAACACGACGCCGAGGGCGGCAAGAAGTACTACTTCAACGCCATCACCGGCCAGTCCACCTGGACCAAGCCGGAAGGATTCGGGATCCAACCACCGCCGGAAAATGTCTAGATTTCCGGGCGTTCTCATGATCGGTTTTTAGACACCCGAGCCAAAATGGAAATCGTCGGTGGCGCCGGATGGACGAACCTACTATTATCACATCGTCACCAGGGAGACCACATGGACAAAACCGGCCGAGTAACTTTTGATACGGTTTTTAATGTATTTTTTAGATTGTGCGGATCTCCAGCGCAAGTGCAGCCTCCTGTTCACCAAACTGCAGCCCCGGAAGTGCCGCAGAAGAATGGTAGAGCTTTAGAAAGCAGATTAGCAGTTATTTGTGTTTTGAATTCGGCTGATAGCTGCCAAAAAGGGCGCTTTGGAGTGTTTTCAGTAGTGCCTAAGCTAGTATCGGTCAGAAATTCTAAAAAATGTAATGGAAAACTTAAAAATCTGCCCTGAATCCCAGTTTTTGGTCGTTTTTCACGTTCATTTGTGACATTTTCGCCCTTTTTTGATAGTTTCATCAAAATTTGTAGCCTTATTTTCAGTTTAATTCTAATTTAGATAGGTAATTCTGTGCGATAGAATAAGATCTTTTTCAGACGCTCAGCTTCCACCTCAACAAGCCGGAGACTCGATCGGGATGAGCGAGATCGAGAGGGCAATGCTCGCAACGTTGAGCGAGCTCGACGGCTCGAAGCAGTCGGCTAAGAAAGAGAAGAAGGACAAGAAGAAAAAGGAGGTAAAAAAGTTTGTCTTTCTGATAAATCGTTTTTTTTCTAGCAACGACCGTCGATAGACCCTGAAAACGTTGACGACGTGCCGAAGGAGATGCGGAAACGTCAAGTGGAAGTGTTCCGCGAGATGCTGCGTCTCCGGTATGAGGAAGGTACGGACTAATTTTATACCTAGCTTACATCTATATTTTAGGCAAAATCACCCTAAACGATTCGTGGGAGCATGCCGTGAAATTCTTGGGATCGGACCCGCGATTCCGCGTGATCCAGAAGGCCGCCGAGAAGAAGCAGATCTTCTACGCCTGGCGCGAGCAGCAAATCGAGCAAGAAAGAGTGATTTTTGTTTTTTGAGTCGTAATTTTTGTTTAGGAGGAATGTCGCGCCCAGAAGCTGAAAGCCAAGAGGGACCTCGAGCAGTGGCTGCGTGAGCACCCGAGGTTGAAGAAGACATTGAGGTATCGGGATTGATGCGCGGTTCTTTTGCATTATCGGGGGCGCCATACGAACTGCTTCGCTTTTTTCCTACGGGACTAGAACTCCCTAATAACGTAATAGTAAGTGTTGAATGGTGTTTTTAGTAAGGTTTAACTTTCTTTTTAGTGGGAAAACAATCCAAAGCCAACTGAGAAAAACTTTATGATGAAGTTTTGGTCGAAAGATCCATATTTTTGCTTTTTACGTTGAGGAATATTCAAAAATAGTTTAGGAACACTGCCTCTATTTCTATTCGAAAAATTCGATCCTCAGAAAAAAAGCCCTCCCCCCGTTAATGCGAAAGAACCGGAAAAACTAGGGTTAGGAATTAATTTTCGTAATTCTTTTTTCAGATATCAACGCGCTGCCCAGCTTTTCGCCGATGAGCCGCTCTGGCTGGCCGTGCCGCTCGATGATCGCCGCGACCTTTTCCTGGATGTTTCGGTATTTTTTACGTTTTTCACGTTTATTTCATCATCTTAGCACGACGTTCTGAAGGAGCTGGCCAAGACCGAGGCACGGTTGAAGAAGCGCAATGTTGAGGTAGTGGCGCTTTTTCTGATTTCTCAGTTTACGATTTTTAGGCTCTAACCAACATTTTCCAAAATATGTCCAAAATCGGCCTCCGCACGACGTGGGCCGACGCGCAGAAACTGCTCGTCAAGCAGAAGGCTTTCATAAACGATACGGAGCTGCTGAGTATGGCAAATTTCGATCTTTTGATCTCGTTTTCAGATATGGAAAAGATGGACGCGTTCGACGTCTTCCAAGATTTCATCCAAGAGGCCGAGATTCAGCACAACCTCGCCAAGGCCCAGGGGAAAAGGGTGATGTACCGACACGATCGGCGTGTTCGCGACGAGTTCCGCGCATTTCTCGTGGAACTGCAGCAGCAAGGTGAATTTTTGGAGCTTTAGCTCTATTTTGAGATTTATTAAATAGTTAAGCTATTACATCGCGAGCGCTCAATTACGTATCTTTCAAAAATAGAAAAATTATAATTTCCTAAGAATATAATTCTAAGCTTCTAAAAAAGAAAATCTGCTCTCTTTGACATGTGACAGGTGACACCTTGAGTGACTACTCAGAATTTTCAATGCTGTTTTAAGCCAAATTCTTTTTTGTTGTTTTTTTTTTCGTTTTGTTAGGCGCTTTCGATTGTGTGCTTATTTTCGGGGTTTTTGTCCAAAATTCCGTATTTTTACAAAAAAAAAAACTTTTTTAGGCAAAATCCAAGCCTTCACCCGCTGGTCTTCATTAGCGCCAATCATCTGCTCGGACCCTCGTTTTGCCGCAATGCTTCTACAACCCGGCAGCACCCCTCTCGACATGTTCAAAGTATCATTTTCCGCTTTTTTAAAAGTACTTTTTAGATTTTCGTGAAAGAACTCGAGGATTTGTTTGTGGCCGATGCGCGGATTGTCCGGGAAATTCTGAAGGAAGGGAACCATGAAATTAAGGTATTTTTTTAATTTTTGTTGTAGCCTTTAGTATGTAATTGATGATTTTTTTTGTTAAAATTCAAATAATCATTGTTTTTCAGGTTGACACGACGTACGACGAGGTGTTAGAATGGGTACAAGCCGATGAACGCCAACGCCTCATCCCCTCCAACCATTTGCGCCTCTACTACACGAGAAAAGTCGAGGGCGCCGCCCAGCGGATCAAGGATCGAGAACGCGAGCAGCAGCGTGTCGTCAAGCGGAATCGCGACCATTTCAGGTTAGGAATTCTGTTTTTTTTTGTTATTGATCTTATTTAGTTTTTGGTTGGTCAGTTTCATTTTGATATAATTTTTATGGTTTTTATTTATTGAGAATATTATTAAAGCTTATATTTTAACGGTGGAAAATCCGCCTAACAATTATGGAAGACTTAGTTTTATTTGGTTTTATGGAAACCTTTTCTGAAAATTCAAGATTTTTGACTTTTGATTTTTTACTAATTTGCAAAATTTTTCGCTTAGAAATGGTCAAATACAGTGTCCGAACTTGGGCTCTATTTATGTTAGAAACTGGGATCCTGACAAAAAAAAATTAATTTCCGATTTTTCGAAAAAGCGAAGTTTATATTTTTTTAGAGATCTCCTCGGCTCTCTCGACCCTCCACTGACCGTCGAATCACAATGGGCCGATGTTTTGCCCAGAATTGAGGCGTCTGAAGACTATCAAGCTGTAATTTTATTTTATTGCTTTAAAATTACCCCCCTTTTTAGGTAGAATCCGACGAGCTGCGCGAGCAGTACTTTGCCGAATTCCTGCGCCAGATTGCTGATGGATGTCTGCACAGCCACGAGGGTCGAAAGAAGAAAAAGGAGAAGAAACGAAGGAGTGACCGGGTAAGGATTAATTTTTGTTTATTGAAACTTTTTTTTTGTTTTTAGCACTCTTCGGATTCAGAAGATGACGACGAGAAAGGCAAGAAGCACAAGAAACGCCGTGATGATGACGATGAGCGAGGTGCGAAAATTTGGTTATTTTTAACCTTTTCCTCTTTCCAGATGAGAAGCGACGAAAGAGGAAATCACAGCGCCACTCGGGAAGTCGCTCAAGAAGTGCTGATGATCATCACCGTTCTTCCCGGAAGAAGCGATCCAGCGACTAGAGCTTCTTCTTCTTCCCATCCTCTGGTTTCCAAGCATTCTCTCGTTGTCTTTATTCTTCTCAGGTGCTGCTCTCCGGGTTTTATATTTTATCTGATTGTTGACCAGCTTTCCGTTGTCTTTCTCTCATTTGTCGTTTCGAATAAAAGCTTTTACTGTGCTTTTGCGGTAGGAAAAATGGCTTGTTTCTGCCATGATTTTTATATTTTTGAATTGAAATTTGAGTATTGTTCGGCTTTAGATCGATGGTTTTTGCTAGAGTTTCTTTGGATTCCGCTTATTCGTCGAAATCCGTAGTGAAATCACTTTCTAGTCATTTTTTAGATTAATTTAACGTTTTTAGCTAACGAAAGGCCTGATTATAAGCATGGATTTAGCTAATTTAAAGAAATTCGTACTTTTTTATCTAATCAAGAGGCTAAATAACTAAATTACAAGCTACGAGTGATTTAGCCTTTCAGCGTCATTTAATCCTAGGTCTTTTAAATTGGCGTTTTTTTTATATTTTGCTAGTTCTCAACTTTTCCGGCCGGATGAAGCTTCAGGCTGTCTAAATCCAAATTGCCGGGCTTCCATCCGTCCACTGACACTTTCGTAGCCCCCAGCACGCCCGTCTTTTGCCCCCACGGCCGCGCTGTTCACCAAAAAAGATTTCGCTACCAAAAATAGTTTGAAGTATGCTTGACTTCACGTCTTTTTCAGTACTTGCAAGATTTGCTTGTAGCTGATTCGTTAGTGCGGCTTATGACGACATTTCGTTCGTTCTGAGCTATCTTCTCTTTTGTTCAAATAGAACCGACAAAAAGTCGCTGTTTTTGGTAGTTTCCTGATTTTCTGATTCTTGAGCTGAGCTGATTTTTGGCAGTTCGTGCTTCCTTCGTTCTCCTTTCCGTTTAAGCGCTTCTTTACAACAGATTTTTGCAGGGTATGTCGATGCGAGCGAGCGGGTTCATCAAGGATTTGCTCCTGCGCACCAACCGGCATCTGGTGCCCGCCCAGCAACAACAGGTATATTTTGGCGCTTTGAAATATTAGCACAAATCGATCGCGCCGATAAAAATGATGCTAAGATCTAGCAAACCGCTTTTTTCTATGTTTTTGCTAGCTTTGGACGCTTTTTTGACCGAACGTTTTGAACGTTTTCTGGCGCTTTTTTTGAGCAATTTCTGGAATCCGCCGTCTTTTGTCCCGCTTTTTTGTCTCGTACAAAACGTTTGCGAATAGTGTTTTTAATCGTTTTTTTTACGTAAAATACATTCTTTTTCTTGCAGGTGCGCACCAACTACAAATATGTGGGCGAGCCGGCGCAGACGGACGGCTCGTTTGGCGGCGACGTGAACGCGGGGTTGAACACGATCCTGTTCTCGGAGCTGTTCCGCGGGTTCGGCGTCATGTTGGGCCACGTCTTCATGGAGCCCGCCACCATCAACTACCCCTTCGAGAAGGGACCGCTTTCGGCGCGTTTCCGCGGCGAGCACGCGCTTCGCAGGTGAGAACTTTTTTATAGTTTTTTACATGCTTTTCTGCAGATACCCATCGGGCGAGGAGCGGTGCATCGCTTGCAAGCTGTGCGAGGCGATCTGCCCCGCCCAGGCCATCACCATCGAGGCGGAGACGCGTCCGGACGGCAGCAGGAGGACTACCCGGTATATTTTTGTGAAATTTTGGTTTTTTTAGTGATCACCCATTTTTCAGTGAAAATGGTTTATTTGTTCCGAAATATACATTTGCTTTCAGCTACGACATCGACATGACCAAGTGCATCTACTGCGGCCTGTGCCAAGAGGCTTGCCCCGTCGACGCCATCGTGGAAGGGCCAAACTTTGAATATTCCACCGAGACGCACGAGGAGCTCCTCTACAATAAGGTATCGCTTTTTTGTGGGGTTTGAGATCGATATTCTCGAAAATTCTGAGACAAAAAAATCGAGCTTTGATGCGAAAAACTAAGGATATACTTCCGAGAAGATTCTGCGTTTTTGCGTAACGTGACGGATCCGTGACCCGAATTTCAGGAAATTCATTACAGCAAAAGCAGGGCAGCTCCAGCTCCCCTCGTAAAGAAGTGAACCAAACCAACCAAACAAAGGCTACGAGAAAGCCGTTTTTCTCACTTTTTCAGTCAGTGTCGTGTGGTTTTTTTCAATAATTTTGGCAACTTGAGTCGTCACGCTCACAAAATTTCGCTCAAAAAATTGTTGCAATTAGGACGAAGTCGAGCGAATCGCCATCTCCTCTTTTTGTAATCAAAATTAACCAAGACGACCTGATTTCACACTCATTGTTGTGTGTTTACGATAGCTAAAGGCTCATTAGAAAACCGATAAGATGAAAAAAAATCAATTTGGAAATGTTTTGGGAAATTATTTGTTTTTTTTTTAAGTTTGAAAAGGTTTCTGAAAGCGTGTCTCTACTAAAAAGCTTGCAGGTTTACGACAATAGTTTATCGTTTATACTTCATCATTTGGCCGCGGCTTAGATTACCCGATTGCAGTCCTGCTCATTATTAGCTAAATTCCTGCAGAAATACGAGTTTTAATGGATCCGTAATTTATGTGCATGAAAAATTTTTTTCGACCGAAATTCGTACCAAAAATCGTTACCAATACATTCCAAATCGATTGAAATCTGGCCATCTGCCTGTTTTCTTATCATTAATTTACGTGAAAATACCCATTAATGCCCGTCATTTGCAGGAGAAACTGCTGCTGAACGGCGATCGCTGGGAGCCCGAGCTGGCCGCTAACCTGCAGTCCGAATATTTGTACCGATAGATAGAGAAGAAGCCTTTCCCCACCACGAGTTATTTAGGCCCCCCTTATAATTGTTTTCGTCGAGTTATATTCCTCTCTTTCTTTTATTACACCCCATTGATACTTGCTACCCTTTTACACCCCGGCCCCGCATGTTATTTCGAAAGTGATCGCTGTATATCTCTCTCTCTCCTTGGTTAGGTCAATTAGTGTGTGTTTTTTGCGGGTCGTCGTGGTGTGTAAAAGTGCGCGAGCGCGTGTGTGTTGAGGCCGTTTCCCGTTTTCGATAAAGAATTTATACTTGTCCGTGTTTTCAGAGGATTTTAGCGAGTATAAACTCAGTTTTCGCCGGTTTATTTATGTAATGTTGTGGTCTTATAACGTTTTTTACCAGTTTTCAGTTAGAAAGCATCAAATCTTCCAAGTTTTTGAAGTTTGAGAGATAGAAATTCGTGTTTTTCGGAAATTGTAGCCTCGAAATTCTAATCGATTTTGTTTTAGCAGGGGCAGACAATTAGCTATAGAAAAGGGGAAGAAGAAACATCCACTAGCATCGGAAAAAGTGAAAACACGCCGTTTGTGGTTCATACATATAAGAAGAAGAATTTTATTCAAAACTAAGGTTTCAATGAGAAACGCTTAAAAGTGAGGGAATATGATATGAAAAACGAGAAAGAGGGAAAAAAATGGAACAGTAAGAAGGAAAAAGTCAATAATGATGAGGAATAGGGGCATGATGATATAAAGGTTAAGGTATTGCAAAAGATCTGCAATCAAGGGTATTAAAATTCGAAATTTTTGGAGCGAATACACGGTCTTTAGAAATTTTTGGTCGTAATTAGCGAGATTTTGAAGGCTGATTTCAATATTCTAGTGTATTCTTCGTCGTTGTCGCGGATTCCTCTGCAACTTTGGGCTGAAATTGGCCGTAAAATAGCCTTTTCTAGTTTCTACAGATCATTTTCTGAGTTTGTAGCTTCTCGAGATCTCTAAAAACCGGGATTGCAGAAATGGGGCTCCAAACGCCATTCGACAAGGCGACGCACACGATCAACTGGGTGCCGATCGGGGATATCATGCTCAAGTGAGTTGGTAAAAAGGGAAAATCGCCATTTTGGCCCGTGCAACGAGCCGTTTCGACCTGCAAAGTATAGCAAAATCAAAACGAAACCTTTATGATTATGTGAGAAAATTTAAAACGCATATTTACGCATTTAGCTGACGAAGGAATGCCTGAACCTCGAAATTCCATATTTTCAACCCAAACTTTATCTAGTAGCTTTAAAGCTTCGCTTCGCAGTTTTTTGGCTTGCTGGAAAAGAATGCAAGAAAAAAACGACAAAAAGCAAGGCGTAACCGCCAAAATTTTCAGAACAGAGCCGGTCTACGACCGCCACGAGCCGATCAGCATCAAAAAGGCCGTCCACTTTGCCGCGTGTCCGTTTGGAGGGCCGATTGGTGGGTGGAAATTTTGAGAAAACGCGTTGATACCTATTATTAAGCCCGCAAAAGCTGTAATCGACAATACGCGAATTTTAGCAATCGCTGAATGCCGACCGGATTCCTCGTGGGATGTGATGATTCGGACGGCTGCCGCCAGGCCGTTGCTGCAGGAACCGATTCGGAGAGGTAACTTTCAAGCTGATAAACTTAATATACGAGGCTCTTTCGGGACAACGAATGGCTGACGAAAAATTACAAAAATAAATTTCGTAGTTTAGCAAGAACGCGTTTTTCTACCGTAATATACATTTTTAGGAGACGTTGCGGGTATTGGATGGTCTCGTGCTCACCGGTTACTCATTCTCGATAATAAAAGCTGCGTGAATCGTTTCAAACCGAATGGTCGATCGGATGGCTCTTTTTACTTTTCTACGGTAGGCGGACTGAATGTTAGTTTTATTGAAATTTTAGGATATCACTGACATCAAGGATTATTGCATATTCAATTATGGTGCTCGAGACACGGGGATGGCCATTCTCGACGGCCAGAATCGCATTTTTGTCGTGAATTCGGTGAAGGAGGCCATTCCCTGGTTGATGCAATCTCGTGAGTTTTTGTTTTTGAGAACTTTTGCGGTTCTTGAGCATTATCGGGGGGCGGGGGGGGGGGGGGGGGGAAGCTATTTTTCCGTAAATCCAGAACTAGGCATTTTAATAACGTTCTTACTAACGTTTTACTTTCTGTTGAGTGGAAAACTATTTAAAAACTAGAAAATTTTTGAAATTGTAAACATTTGCTAGAAAATACTCCATTTTTCGTCGAAAAATCCATATTTTTGTATTTTTTCGTCAAATTTTGTAACGTTTTTAGATTTAGCAATGGTGAAAACATGCGAATACCCATTTTTTTAGCTATGAGCGATCGTCCATCGGCATGGTGTGCTCTCCATTCTTCATCTCTCAGTTCCGTCATCTGCGTCTATGGCAACAAATTTCTGATGGGACAACAGGGAGAGACGATGAGGGTTATTGTGAGTTTTAAGGAAAGCAAGGCAGCTGAACAAAAGCGGTTTTTAAGGCGTAATTGATTACGCAAGGTAATACCGATGCTTATTTTAATGACACCATCAAAAATCTTCTTTTTAGCCGACTTCTTGGGCCGAAAAAGACGGCGACTACTGTAGGATGAGCTCGGATTGGAATGTATCCAGAGTCGCGCTATATCACTCGAAAAGGCTGATTCAGGTGAGCGACAATAATAAAATAAAAATTTGGTGAAGTGGATTTTTCAGTCATAATTTTTTTACAGATCGTCTCGGCCGATTTATCCAAAATTTTTCAATCGATCACCGTCCCCGGCGAGCACGCGATCTTCCAATTGGGATGGGTAGGAAAGCACAAAAATATTTTGACGAATTTGGTCAATTTTAGGTGGGAGAATCGGCCGTTTTTCTCCAGAGAACTCAATCCATTATCCAATTCTTTTCGGTGGACGATGCGCAAGCGGTTTATGAGTGGGTTTTCGAGTATTTACAGAGTCGTCAAAAACTAAAAAAAAACAAAAACGATTTGAGAAACGACAAAAATTTTTAGACACACAGGCGACCACGTGCAAGTAACGAGCGAACCAGATGGCGTTCGAATGTATGCGAATACTGGATCGACATTTGCCAGCCCTGTTTCAGGTACGTTAAAGGGATTAGGAAGCGCAAAAACCGACCCCTTCCAGCGACGAGGCCTAGAAAGTTGCGCAACTGGCCAAACGACACAAAGTTACTGGTTTTTGAACGTTTTTTATGCGGTATTAGACGCGTCGCGTAGTTGTCCAGACCTAGTAGATCTCAAGGATCGATACTGGCGCTTAAAATGCACTTTAAAGGGAGAGTGACAGCATTCAAACTCCACTTTCAGGCGACGAAAAAGGGGTCCTTGGAATGGGATACAGCTCCCAGGGCGCATTTCTATTCGAGGCCTATATTCGAGCATGCCAGAATAGAGCCCTGAATGCTTTCGAGAATCTCACTGCGGGTGTTACGGATATGCCAAAGTAGGTCTCCGAGATCGCTCTCTCTCTCTATCTCTGTCGTATTCCTGGAAAATCCACATTTTTAGAGCAATCGCTCAGTGCATGGGAGCCGCCTGTTCTGTCTCGGATCCATCCCTCCAGAAGCAGCTATTAATGGTGAGCGATTCATGGGGCTAGAAAGCGAGACAGTCGACCCCTTGCATCGACTAGGCCTAGACTGATACGCGACACGCTAGATGATCTCCACAAGCGTTCCCCAATTTTTCCCCAACGTCACTTGTTGGACATAGGAGATGACAACGACGGCGTTGCCTGGTCTGCCGCGTAGTTGTCTAGACCTAGACGTTGGAAGGGGTTGATTGTGGCACCTTACAATCATGTGAAAACAAAAAAAATCCCAGGAAAAACTTAAAATATGGTTTCTTCCAGCCAACCTACATACAGCCTAAAATTATTTTGAAGGCTTATGAAGTCACGGCTCGATTGTACCTTTACCAAAATCACTTTAAAAGCGTAAAGATCTCGCCATTGCAATCGGGTTAAAGGTGTCAGTCGTAGTTGTCTAGACTTAGTGCGCCTAGAAGCGCGGGTCTAATCTGGCGCTTCGCAGCCCCTTAAAATAGCAAAAACGCCCTTTGTTTCAGGCGATCCGTTTCGGCATCCCATTTTGCTCAAACTTTGACTCATCCCAATTGGTTCGTGCTCTCGGCCAATTCAGAATTATCAATGAGGTCCGAATGGTGAGGACCGGGATCCCCCTCACATACCTACAGTAAGTAAATAGATTACTCCGCGAAATTAACGTTTTTAGATTGGAGGAATTATCGGTGAAATCGCTGGTAAATCGGCTCGTGGAAATCGGGGCTTTTGGAGTGGCCTCCAGAGTATCGATGGGTTGTGATGAGACGAAAAATGATGGGAATGACGTGGTGCTACTCGAATGGGTGAGTCGTGCTCATTCTCTCCCCCTCTCTCTAGCGCTCTCTCACTCTTTATTCTCTATCTCTCTCACTCTCTCTCTCTCTCATCTCTAGCCTCTTTCAGGTCAAAGCCAATTTCGACAAACTGGCCAATCGAGGTGCTTATGCGGATATGACAGTGCTGGACGAGAAAATTGCCCAAAATTCTCAGAATTCCCGCAGGTTTCTTTTGCCGGTAGGTATTGCCTTAGAATCCCTTAAAGGAACATAGAAGGCTAGATTTCCTATTGATTTTGTGGCGCACGGCAACGCGACTCGAGTGTCTCTTTCTGTCGAAAACTTTCGCAACCCGTTACGTAATGAAATTTTTGAGCACTTGCATTGCGGGTCGTGGCGCAAAAAATAGTTAGGGGCGTCAAGAACGTAAAAAAGCCCTAATTAGTTGCTTGTGGGTTTATTTGAAAAATATTTAGATGCTGCACGTCGAGCCGCTGAGGCTGGACTTCCCCAATTAGCTCGATTGTTGATAAAAAGGGAGACGGACGAGGAGAAACAGGTATCATAATATCTCCCTAACTATCTCTTTCTCCCTATCTCTATCGATCTTTCTCTCTCTATCTCTCTCTCTTCCCTCTGCCTCTCACCCTATCACCTCTCTGTTCAGGTCTCTGTCCTCCTCTCCCTGCAAGATGTGAGTGATGCCCTCGGTCTGGCAGCCAAGGCCCAAAAGCCCGAATTGATGCATCAAGTCATTCGGCATCTCATCAAACAGAAGAATAGGACCACGTATGAGCTGGAGATTCAGAAGATTCCACAGGTAATTGTATTAGATGGCCATTTTCTGATTTCTTGAGCAAAAAGTGGCTCCAAGCAAATTTGGCTCCGCCGGGAATTGAACCCGGGTTTTGCGCCTGGCGGGCTAGAACACTACCACTTGGCCATAGTCAAAATGCGAGAAAATAGCGATTAAAGGATTTTCATCCCGGTTTTTCATTGCGTAATCGTTTAAACCATTTTCCGCAGCTTAGCGTTGAGGCTCAGCATAATCCATAGAGAATTAAATGACTTACGGTCTCTTTAAAGCATAAATTCCAGTTAAAATTTGCCGAAAATAACTTTTAACGGGACTCTGACAGCTAAAAGATTCGGATTGGTGCAAGATTCTCATATTGCAGGCGCGCTGCCTCTATGCGGAATACGTTACGCAACGTAGCGGCGGAGCCCTTGGAAATGGCGGTGCAAGAATGTTGGCACTATTGGAGCAGAATTCCGATTATGACAGGAAATTGTTGTTCCATTTGGATGCAACTGAACAGGCTGATCCGATTATTCAGGTAGTTGATTTTAACACAATCCCTTCAATATCCAAGTTGCAGTCCGAAGAACACCGCCAGCACCTCGAATCGGCCAAAGAAATAGCCGGCCATATGAAAGATGCAAATATCGTGGAGGTCGTCACGATGGCATGCAATCAATTGACAGCTGATTGGAATGTGTCGACTGTTAGACAACAGGTAGAGAGAGAGAGTGAGTGAGAGAGTGCGAGAGTTAGAGAAAGAGAGAGAGAGAAAGAGAGGAAGCGAGAGAGCGAACAACTAAAACATTTTTTAGATCATTGCCAACGCCTCGAAGCCGGGTATCGTCCAGAAAACGAAGCAGCAGTACAAATTATCCGATAAACAGTAAGCTAAAATTTTTAGACAATTTTTAGTACTACTGCCACTTTAAACCAACTAATTCTATTCTTTTCAGGGTCACTCTGTGGGTAATCGAGGGCTTGGCCGCCGACAAGAAATGGGAACAGCTCTTCGATATGGCCAGCAAAAAATCACCTTATGGATTGGCGGTATGAATTTTTTGAGGATTTTAAGGATACCAGCAAGCCTAAGATAACTCCAAAATCATTTTTTTTTGTTAAAAAATACAAATGTTGTCTTTGCCATGGACTTACGCGGTTTTAAAAATAAAATATTTTGAAGATAATATTGTTTTAGCCTTTCATCGACGCAATCTGGAGGACCGAAAAGCTTTGTAAATTAGGGTTCTGTAAAAAAAAAATTGGATTTCCATTGTCTTTTAATGTCGTTGCAAGTTAAAATAGTATTGAGATTTGATTTTTCAGCCCTTCATCGAAGCCACAATCCGACACGGCAACAAACAGCATGCTGAGCGTTTCTTGTCTCGACTGAATGATTATAAAGTGACCGAGAGGGTGGCCGCGCATATTGCTTATGGGTAAGTGGGAGGGCAGGTAAGCAGAGAAAATTTGGGAATTTGGCAAGCTAGCCAAGATCCTTTGGGAACCCTAAAAAACCAGGAATCCAATTTTTAGAAATTTCGCGACTGCCGCCAAGCTTGCATACGATGCAAAGGACTATGATTTGATGCAACGGGTCCTCAGGAAATCGCATACGGATAAGGAACAAGAAAAGACTGTTCTAAAGCTGCGAAATGCTATGTGAAAATTTACTTTTTCGCTTCCAATCCATTACGCCATGAAATTCCTTTAATGCACAAAGTTATTCAGTTTAAAATATGTGATCCTGCCTGCAATTAATTCGACGTGTCTATAAATTGTGATACCTAATTTATGTGGTTTTAATAAAATACTTGAAATAGTTTCAAATTTATTATCGTAATAGAATAAATCAATATATTTGAGGGGAAAAAGACCTGACTAAAATAAGAGACAATCCTAATTTGCCTAGGGAAACAAGTGCGAAATTACACCAGTACACGTAATTTACATAATTAGCATAATTTTCATAAATTACCATAAATCACAACAATCACGTCCGGAAAACCCTGCCAAAAATTCACATTTGCTCCACGCTGGCCGTCTCCTCGGTGGGCGGAATGTTCTGGCTCTTCTATCCGGGAATCCTCTTGCTTATGGTATGCTAATTTCAAATATTTAAATCAGATAAAATAGAATAGTAACTCACAAAAATTATTTCCGGCAAAACCGCTACGCGAGCATTTTACACGCGAATGTCATACCGGCATGAAAATGTCATAATCGATTACGCAATGGAAAACCCTACCACGCTAGGAAAAATCCATTACCAATCCCTTTAAAATTTCTAATTTTTCCAGGTGGTGTTGTGCGGGAAGAAAAAAGATGCCGTGCCGTCGATCAAGGAACGCGCGTACGGCGCATCCGTCATGGAGGAGGTATTTTTTTGCTCTCTCTCGCTCTCTCTCTCCCTCGCTCTCCCTCCGCCCTCTCTTATGTCTCTCTCTCCCCCTCTCGCTCTCTCGCTCTCCCTCCGCCCTCTCTTATGTCTCTCTCTCCCTCCCTTTCTTTCTCCCTCTCTCTCTCTCTCGCTCTCTCTCTCCTTCGCTCTCCCTCCGCCCTCTCTTATGTCTCTCTATCCCTCCCTCTCTCTCCCTCTCTCTCTCGCTCTCTCTCTCCCTCGCTCTCCCTCCGCCCTCTCTTATGTCTCTCTCCCCCCTCTCGCTCTCTCGCTCTCCCCTCCGCCCTCTCTTATGTCTCTCTCTCCCTCCCCTTTCTCTCTCCCCTCTCTCTCTCTCTCTCTCTCTCTCTCTCCTTCGCTCTCCCTCCGCCCTCTCTTATGTCTCTCTCTCCCTCCCTCTCTCTCCCTCTCTCTCTCGCTCTCTCTCTCCCTCGCTCTCCCTCCGCCCTCTCTTATGTCTCTCTCTCCCTCCCTCTCTCTCCCTCTCTCTCTCGCTCTCTCTCTCCCTCGCTCTCCCTCCGCCCTCTCTTATGTCTCTCCCCCCTCTCGCTCTCTCGCTCGGCTAAATTGCCGTATCCGGTCACTAAACCGATTTCGGTCTTTTATATGTCAAAATGCTCCGCAAGTCGAGCTGATTCAGGATCAGTCGAAAAAACTTTTCGGAAACACTTCTGTCCCGAGATATGACACTTCAAAGTTCGACTTCAACTCGTTCATTATATAACCTGTTCTCGCCCCTCCGTTTTCAGTGCGGAAAAAGATGGATAAGCGCTCGATAAAAGCTTAGCTTTACTCACCACACCAAGTTTGAGCCTAAAAATAAGGCTTCGTGCCACCCGGGGCCTAGTCGCTTCGGATGGGTGCGAGCTCGTACAGGGTTTCGAAATCGGGGCGCCCGAGGCGCGCGTAGCGGCCAGGCGCCCCGATTTCGAAAGAGTGAGCGGCAGCCCATCCGAAGCGACGGCCCACCTTGCCTGACCATGTTTTTTACCCAAGAAACAGCAATTCCCTACCATTCCGTTCTTTCCTATTTACAGTTCGCGTATATAGGTGTATTGCGTACTACGTCTCGGCCTGTTTTGAGACCTTGTAAGCTACATATCTCACGATAGCGATTATTCCGAAATGTTTTTCCAACTGATCTTGGATCAGCTCAACTTACTGCGCATTTTGACATAACAAACTCCGCTTTTCGCTTAGTGACCGGATACTTCAGTAGCCAACTTTGAAGTGTCATATCTCGAGACAGAAGTGTTTCCGAAAAGTTTTTTTCAATTGATCCTGAATCAGCTCGACCTGCTGAGCATTTTGACATATAAAAAACCAAAATCGGTTTAGTGACCGGATACGGCAATTTTGCCTCTCGCTCTATCGCTGGCTAAACTCTAGTTTACCCCCCCCCCCCAGCCGTAACTTTTCAGCCATGCGTCCTATTAATGCGCCGAGTATCTCAAAATGTTCCCCGTTGTCGAATTACTATAAAAAAGTTGTTTTCTTACATCCAAAATTGTTAGAAAAATTTTTATAACAATTATAAGTCTGGGTTTTCTTTAGTTAATTTTTGCTGTTCCAAAGTGACTTTTCGTATCTCGGTTATCTTTTGACGTACAGAGCTGTCAATGGTACCAAAATGTAGCTCTTGCTCTTTAGAATAAGCCTACAGTACGTTTGAGTCGAAAAAAATAGCGGAAAATAAAAATATTTGAGTTTTAGGCTCCTAGTACATTGAAGCACAGCGGCTTAATATCTTCAACTTTCAAAATCTTGTAAAAAATTTTTTAGCAATTTTTGCCGCAAGAAAACAACTTTTTTATAGTAATTCGACCACGGCGAACATTTTGAGATACTCGGCGCATTAATCGGACGTATGGCTGAAAAGTTAGCGCTGGGGGGGGGGGGTAAACTAGAGTCTTACCCTATCGCTCTCTATATCTCTATTTTTAGACGATCCTAACAGCGGAATCCAGGGATAGCAAGCAGAGCGGCCAGAGTCGTAGCAAGGGCAGCAAGCAGAGCACCGGCAAATCGAGTACTTTTTGTGTTTTGGTTTTTAATTTCCAATTCTTTAGACGAGAAGAGGTGAAGAACAACAGCCGGATGCTCACCTACCTACCACCCCACACCCACCCGCTCCCCTCTTAACTGACTACTACCATCACTACTATACTATTAGGTACGTGGTGTAGACTACAAACTACAGCTTTACCCGAAATTTGTGGATTTGAGGCATTTGATAGGCAGACTGGGTGTCAGTTAGGATGGTACGCTAGCCGAAACCATTGGGGAGGCTAAACTGGCTTGCAAGCCACGCTCTAAAGGTACTAGGAAGGCAATCAGCTGAGGGCTTAGGCTAGCCAACTAGCAGAGACCTTGGGAATCAAAAATTTCTGTAGAAACTGGACCGACGAAATACAATTAGGTGTTTTTCACACTGTGACAGGCTAGCAGTGACCATTTTCGAAAATCCA
Organism: Mesorhabditis spiculigera; assembly: GCA_958295435.1. Lineage (NCBI taxonomy): Eukaryota > Metazoa > Nematoda > Chromadorea > Rhabditida > Rhabditidae > Mesorhabditis > Mesorhabditis spiculigera. Next base: position 165,008 of record CATQJA010001106.1, on the reverse strand, counting down.
CGAGCTACAAACTACAAATCCAAGCCCGTTTTTAAAGATATTGCGAACCAGCGCACAGGCTACAAACTACAGAATTTTGGTTTTAGTCTTAGCTTTACTAGCATTGATTTAATTCAATAGCACGTCGATTTAAAAGTAGCTTGTTTTTGTTTATAAAAAACATTTTTAACTTTTAAAATGAATAATTTCAAATTCTAATTCAACAAATTTTAATTGGTCAGCTACGGTATGTAATCTTCTTTGCAGAAATTGCTTTTGGTCACGGTCCGATCCGATCCGCCGAGGTAGAGGGGCGGTTTTTTATTGGGACACCCTGTATTTGCAAATATTATCCTGTAGGGATTTGAAATGCGCCTCACAATGGTCGTTTTTGTGTGGTTTTCCTTCCGTTCTACCTTAGTCCTTTATTCACCAATCAGTTTTTTATCAAACCAAAGTTTTGCCGTAGCTAAGGCGTCAATTGCCGCGCTGAACATTGTCTATCTCGTCCGGAAACGCCGAAAGTCACTGCGAAATTTGCCTGCTTTGACCCTTTACGGACGCAAAATTAATTTCTGCTGTGATTTTCAATAAATCGCAAATTTTGATACCGTATACCGTTTATGTATACGGTCACTCGTATGAATCATGCCATGTTTCTCTACGTTTTTTCTTCTACTTTAATTTCCTGTCGACATTTTAATCGCTATATTTGCTCTCTTGACTCGGATGAGAATGCAACGGTTTGGCGGGTGTTCGTTAGTTGTCGAGCGGAACACAGACAAACACAATTCCTAGCGGGGCTTTCAAGTGGAATGGGGCGGGAGAGAGAGAGCCAGAGAGAGAGAGAGAGAGAGAGAGAGAGAGAGAGAGAGAGTGGGATAGAGAGAGAGAAAGTACACGGGCCGCCCAACTCCAGGAATCCAGCCCCGCACCTAAACATTGATTTCCGTAACTCGTACTTTTTGGGCTATTTCCTGGGGTTTTTCGGCATTGCCATCATTTTAAAGGGCCCAGAAGGCAAATTCTGCGTGGATTTTCATGTTTTCTGGCCAGAATGATGGATTTTTAGCCTTTTTGATTTTTAGAAATTCAAATTGCTCGCTTGTCGTCTTTTTTGGGGTTGACCTGATCGAAATTGGAGTTTGTAGTCTTTAACATCTCTCCGCACATTTTTCAATTACAAACTGGCTGCCAGTTAATCGATTGCGCCACTAAAACCCAGAAGGCATCAAGCTTCTTTGAAATTTTCAGGATTTTTGCAGTTTTTCGCGAACTCTTGATGATTTTTCTAATTTTTCCGTTTCTTTCCACTTTACATGGCTATCACGCGCTTCTGCCCATGTTTAGCGAACACCCAGATTCCCTCGGCTCTCCCAGCCATGCCCTCAATTCCATGTCGTAATTAGTTTCTCCCCACTGGCGGGCCACACTTCCCCATCTCTCTTCCAAATTTGATTATCCCCCCTCACGAAGGGTCCGCGCATTTTTTGGACGTGTTCTGGTTTTGTGCTGTGTTTTTGGCAGCCAGTTGGCATAGTTTCACTTTAAAATCGGCTAAAAATTGGATCCTGGAGTTTTCTAGCTGTTCTAGACATGTTTCAAGACATTTTTTAGCGCCTTGTAGCTGATTCGTTAGTGCGGCTTATGACGACATTTCGTTCTTTCTGAGCTATCTTCTCTTGTTTCCAAATAGAACCGACAAAAAGTCGCTGTTTTTCTGGCAGTTTCCTGAGTGCTCTCGTGCTTCCTTCGTTCTCCTTTCCTTTTAAGCGCTTCTTTACAACAGATTTTTGCAGGGTATGTCGATGCGAGCGAGCGGGTTCATCAAGGATTTGCTCCTGCGCACCAACCGGCATCTGGTGCCCGCCCAGCAACAACAGGTATTTTTGGCGCTTTGAAATTTGGCACGAATCGATCGCGGCGATAAAAATGATGCTAAAATCTAGCAAACCGCTTTTTTCTATGTTTTGCTAGCTTTGGACGCTTTTTTGACCGAATCTGTACGTTTTCTGGCGCTTTTTTTTTGAGCAATTCTGGAATCCGCCGTCTTTTGTCACGCGTTTTTATCTCTTACAAAACGTTTGCAAATAACGTTTTTTAATCGTTTTTTTACGTAAAATATATTCTTTTTCTTGCAGGTGCGCACCAACTACAAGTATGTGGGCGAGCCGGCGCAGACGGACGGCTCTTTTGGCGGCGACGTGAACGCGGGGTTGAACACGATCCTGTTCTCGGAGCTGTTCCGCGGGTTCGGCGTCATGTTGGGCCACGTCTTCATGGAGCCCGCCACCATCAACTACCCATTCGAGAAGGGACCGCTTTCGGCGCGTTTCCGCGGCGAGCACGCGCTTCGCAGGTGAGAACTTTTTTATAGTTTTTTACATGCTTTTCTGCAGATACCCATCGGGCGAGGAGCGGTGCATCGCTTGCAAGCTGTGCGAGGCCATCTGCCCCGCCCAGGCCATCACCATCGAGGCGGAGACGCGTCCGGACGGCAGCAGGAGGACCACCCGGTATGGTTTTGTGAAATTTTGGTTTTTTAGTGATCACAGATATTTCAGTGAATATTTTATTTGTTCCGAAATATACATCTGCTTTCAGCTACGACATCGACATGACCAAGTGCATCTACTGTGGCCTGTGCCAAGAGGCTTGCCCCGTCGACGCCATCGTGGAAGGGCCAAACTTTGAATATTCCACTGAGACGCACGAGGAGCTCCTCTACAATAAGGTATTTAATGAGCTTGGAATGGAAAGTAGCGAAATCCGACAACATTTTTCCTAAAAGTTTTTTTCTTTCCTTTCTTTGCCTTCTTTTTTCATTGCCATCTGAATTGCGAATCTGTTTCCGAAACGGTTTTGGGAAACTGCCACTGCCATATGGTCATTTTGAAGAAGTTACAATGCTTTTAGCTTAAAAAACCAATATGCACGTCATGCTCCGAGAAATCTGCGATTTCGAATGGATTTAGCGTCAAATTTTCCAAATTTTGCTCAAAAAGCTTTTCAGACCTCGTTCCTCTTCCGTAACCGAGTAACTTTGAAAAAATTGGACTGAAATTGCACATTCAAAAGTGTACAGTTTTGTGGAGCATGACGTGCTAACTCGTTTTTCCTGAACCGTTTTCTGAGTTTTTTGTAGGCATTCAAAGTATAACCATTTTATCCGTTTTTCGAGCTCAGAAGCCTTCCAATTTTGTCGGAATACCATCTACCAGTTTTTGGAAACAGATTCGGAATCAGCGCAAGTCGTGCACAAAATCGGCATATGCTGCTTAAAACTCAATTCACACTAAAAAACGTCTCCTGGCGAGTTGTCGTTTGTGAAATGTTCACGGCCGCGTAATTTCAACCAAAAATTGTTAAGACTAGGTCGAAATCGATCGAAAACGTGTCCATCTGCCTGTTTTCTTATCATCAATATTGATACCCATTAATGCCCGTCATTTCCAGGAGAAACTGCTGCTGAACGGCGATCGCTGGGAGCCCGAGCTGGCCGCTAACCTGCAGTCCGAATATTTGTACCGATAGATAGAGAAGAAGCCTTCCCCCACCACGAGTTATTTAGGCCCCCTTATAATTGTTTTCGTCGAGTTATATTCCTCTCTTTCTTTCTCTTTTATTACACCCATTGATACTTGCTACCCTTTTACACCCCGGCCCGGCATGTTATTTCGAAAGTGATCGCTGTATATCTCTCTCCCTTGGTTAGGTCGATTAGTGTGTGTTTTTTGCTGGTCGTTCTGGTGTGTAAAAGTTGAGGCCGTTTTCGATAAAGAATTTATACTTGTCAGTGGTTTTTAGAGGATTTTAGCGAGTATAAACTCAGTTTTCGACGCTTTATTTTATAATATAGTCCCGTTGCGACGTTTTTTACACGATTTCAGTTAGAAAGCATCGACTTTGCAAGTTTCATTAGCTATCTTTTTAGTATAAACTACAAACTATACATTAGATTACAACTTTGGCACCAGCCCTGAAAATTTCTTTTTTTTTGCTTTAGCAGAGGTCGCAGTTAGCTGCGAAAACGGGAAGAGAAAGAAACCACCAAAGAAGTCAGGAAATTTCTTGATTTTATAAGATTTTGGTCATAAAGAGCGAGTTTTGCGGATTCCTCAGCGACGTTAGCCTGAATTTGCGTGAGACCAGCGTTTTGTAGGGTATTGAATCTGTGTAACTTTTAGGCGGCCTCTGCAGATATATAGAAAGTGTTGTTGCAGATATGGGGCTTCAAACGCCCTTCGACAAGGCGACGCACACGATCAACTGGGTGCCGATTGGGGATATCATGCTCAAGTGAGTTGGTAAACACGGAAAATCGCCATTTTGGCCCGAGAAACGAGCCGTTTCGACCTGCAAAGTATAGCAAAATTAAAACGAAACGTTTATAATTATTTGAGAAAATTCAAAAAGCATATTTACGCATTTAGCTGACGAAGGAATGCCTGAACCTCGAAATTCCATATTTTCAACCCAAACTTTATCTAGTAGCTTTAAAGCTTCGCTTCGCAGTTTTTCTGGAAAAGAATGCAAGAAAGAAAAACGACAAAAAAGTCGCAAAAGCAAGGCGTAACCGCTAAATTTTCAGAACAGAGCCAGTCTACGACCGTCACGAGCCGATCAGCATCAAAAAGGCCGTCCATTTTGCCGCGTGTCCGTTTGGAGGGCCGATTGGTGGGTGGAAATTTTGAGAAAACGCGTTGATACCTATGATTAAGCCGGCAAAAGCTGTAATCGACAATACGCGAATTTTAGCAATCGCTGAATGCCGACCGGATTCCTCGTGGGATGTGATGATTCGGACGGCTGCCGCCAGGCCGTTGCTGCAGGAACCGATTCGAAGAGGTAACTTTCAAGCTGATAAACTTCATATACGAGGCTCTTTCGGAACAACGAATGGCTGGCCAAAAATTACAAAAATAAATTTTGTAGTTTAGAAAGGACGCGTTTTTCTACCGTAATATACATTTTTAGGAGACGTTGCGGGCATTGGGTGGTCTCGTGCTCACCGTCTACTCATCCTCGACAACAAGAGTTGCGTCAATCGTTTCAAACCGAATGGTCGATCCGATGGCTCCTTTTACTTTTCTACGGTAGGCGGACTGAATGTTAGTTTTATTGAAATTTTAGGACATCACCGACATCAAGGATTATTGCATATTCAATTATGGTGCTCGAGACACGGGGATGGCCATTCTCGACGGCCAGAATCGCATTTTTGTCGTGAATTCGGTGAAGGAGGCCATTCCCTGGTTGATGCAATCACGTGAGTTGTTGTTTTTGAGAATTTTTGCGGTTCTTGTGCATTATCGGGGGGGGGGGAAGCTATTTTTCCGTAAATCCAGAACTAGGCATTTTAATAACGTTCTTACTAACGTTTTGCTTTCTGTTGAGTGGAAACTATTTAAAAACTAGAAAATTTTTGAAATTGTAAACGTTTGCTAGAAAATACTCCATTTTTCGTCGAAAAATCGATATTTTTGTATTTTTAATGTAAGTTTGTAAAGTTTTTAGCTTTAGAAATAGTAAAAACAGGCGAATACCCGTTTTTTTTTCAGCAATGAGTGAACGTCCATCGGCATGGTGTGCCCTCCATTCTTCATCTCTCAGTTCCGTCATCTGCGTCTATGGCAACAAATTTTTAATGGGGCAGCAGGGAGAGACCATGAGGGTTATTGTGAGTTTTAAGGAAAGCAAGGCAGTTGAACAAAAGAGAAATAGAAAGCGTAATCGATTGCGCCAGCTAAAGCCTCAAAATGGCCCGATTTAACGGTACGCAACGCGTGTAAATCTTTGCGTTGCGTGCCGCGGCGATTCAAAATTCGTAGAGTTCTAATTCGACTAAATTTCGCAGTATTCACTTCTCGGTGCCGTTAAAAGTGCAATTTAGAGCGCGTACTTGATTACGCAAGGTAAATCTAAAACAAACTCAGAAAGTAGCGAGATCTCGATCCGTTACGCCATCACAATCTCTCTTTAGCCGACCTCCTGGGCAGAAAAAGACGGTGACTACTGTAGGATGAGCTCGGATTGGAATGTCTCCAGGGTCGCGTTATATCACTCGAAAAGGCTGATACAGGTGAGCGCAAACTACGGAGAAAGTTGCTTTTAAAGGGATGCCGACGGCATAGTCAATCGGTTACGCGCGGAAAAGAAAATGTCTCTGCGCCTCTGCCCTGGGCGCGCTCTCTCCCCTGTTGGCTACTTGCCAATTTGTTGATGGGGGGGGGGATCGACACATGCCGTCGGCAGCCCTTTAAGGGGCACTTGACAGCAAAATTCTCCTTTTCAGATCGTCTCGGCCGATTTGTCGAAAATTTTCCAATCGATTACCGTCCCCGGCGAGCACGCGATCTTCAAATTGGGATGGGTAGGAAAGCACAAAAATATTTTGACGAATTTGGTCAATTTTAGGTGGGAGAATCGGCCGTTTTTCTCCAGAGAACTCAATCCATTATCCAATTCTTTTCGGTGGACGATGCGCAAGCGGTTTATGAGTGGGTTTTCGAGTATTTACAGAGTCGTCAAAAACTAAAAAAAAAAACAAAAACGATTTGAGAAACGACAAAAATTTTTAGACACACAGGCGACCATGTGCAAGTAACGAGCGAACCAGATGGCGTTCGAATGTATGCGAATACTGGATCGACATTTGCCAGCCCTGTTTCAGGTACGTTAAAGGGATTAGGAAGCGCAAAAACCGACCTCTTCCAGCGACTAGGCCTAAAAAGTTGCGCAACTGGCCAAACGACACAAAGTTACTGGTTTTTGAACGTTTTTTATGCGGTATTAGACGCGTCGCGTAGTTGTCCAGACCTAGTAAATCTCAAGGATCGATACTGGCGCTTAAAATGCACTTTAAAGGGAGAGTGACAGCATTCAAACTCCACTTTCAGGCGACGAAAAAGGGGTCCTTGGAATGGGATACAGCTCCCAGGGCGCATTTCTATTCGAGGCCTATATTCGAGCATGCCAGAATAGAGCCCTGAATGCTTTCGAGAATCTCACTGCGGGTGTTACGGATATGCCAAAGTAGGTCTCCGAGATCGCTCTCTCTCTCTATCTCTGTCGTATTCCTGGAAAATCCACATTTTTAGAGCAATCGCTCAGTGCATGGGAGCCGCCTGTTCTGTCTCGGATCCATCCCTCCAGAAGCAGCTATTAATGGTGAGCGATTCATGGGGCTAGAAAGCGAGACAGTCGACCCCTTGCATCGACTAGGCCTAGACTGATACGCGACACGCTAGATGATCTCCACAAGCGTTCCCCAATTTTTCCCCAACGTCACTTGTTGGACATAGGAGATGACAACGACGGCGTTGCCTGGTCTGCCGCGTAGTTGTCTAGACCTAGACGTTGGAAGGGGTTGATTGTGGCACCTTACAATCATGTGAAAACAAAAAAAATCCCAGGAAAAACTTAAAATATGGTTTCTTCCAGCCAACCTACATACAGCCTAAAATTATTTTGAAGGCTTATGAAGTCACGGCTCGATTGTACCTTTACCAAAATCACTTTAAAAGCGTAAAGATCTCGCCATTGCAATCGGGTTAAAGGTGTCAGTCGTAGTTGTCTAGACTTAGTGCGCCTAGAAGCGCGGGTCTAATCTGGCGCTTCGCAGCCCCTTAAAATAGCAAAAACGCCCTTTGTTTCAGGCGATCCGTTTCGGCATCCCATTTTGCTCAAACTTTGACTCATCCCAATTGGTTCGTGCTCTCGGCCAATTCAGAATTATCAATGAGGTCCGAATGGTGAGGACCGGGATCCCCCTCACATACCTACAGTAAGTAAATAGATTACTCCGCGAAATTAACGTTTTTAGATTGGAGGAATTATCGGTGAAATCGCTGGTAAATCGGCTCGTGGAAATCGGGGCTTTTGGAGTGGCCTCCAGAGTATCGATGGGTTGTGATGAGACGAAAAATGATGGGAATGACGTGGTGCTACTCGAATGGGTGAGTCGTGCTCATTCTCTCCCCCTCTCTCTAGCGCTCTCTCACTCTTTATTCTCTATCTCTCTCACTCTCTCTCTCTCTCATCTCTAGCCTCTTTCAGGTCAAAGCCAATTTCGACAAACTGGCCAATCGAGGTGCTTATGCGGATATGACAGTGCTGGACGAGAAAATTGCCCAAAAATTCTCAGAATTCCCGCAGGTTTCTTTTGCCGGTAGGTATTGCCTTAGAATCCCTTAAAGGAACATAGAAGGCTAGATTTCCTATTGATTTTGTGGCGCACGGCAACGCGACTCGAGTGTCTCTTTCTGTCGAAAACTTTCGCAACCCGTTACGTAATGAAATTTTTGAGCACTTGCATTGCGGGTCGTGGCGCAAAAAATAGTTAGGGGCGTCAAGAACGTAAAAAAGCCCTAATTAGTTGCTTGTGGGTTTATTTGAAAAAATATTTAGATGCTGCACGTCGAGCCGCTGAGGCTGGACTTCCCCAATTAGCTCGATTGTTGATAAAAAGGGAGACGGACGAGGAGAAACAGGTATCATAATATCTCCCTAACTATCTCTTTCTCCCTATCTCTATCGATCTTTCTCTCTCTATCTCTCTCTCTTCCCTCTGCCTCTCACCCTATCACCTCTCTGTTCAGGTCTCTGTCCTCCTCTCCCTGCAAGATGTGAGTGATGCCCTCGGTCTGGCAGCCAAGGCCCAAAAGCCCGAATTGATGCATCAAGTCATTCGGCATCTCATCAAACAGAAGAATAGGACCACGTATGAGCTGGAGATTCAGAAGATTCCACAGGTAATTGTATTAGATGGCCATTTTCTGATTTCTTGAGCAAAAAGTGGCTCCAAGCAAATTTGGCTCCGCCGGAATTGAACCCGGGTTTTGCGCCTGGCGGGCTAGAACACTACCACTTGGCCATAGTCAAAATGCGAGAAAATAGCGATTAAAGGATTTTCATCCCGGTTTTTCATTGCGTAATCGTTTAAACCATTTTCCGCAGCTTAGCGTTGAGGCTCAGCATAATCCATAGAGAATTAAATGACTTACGGTCTCTTTAAAGCATAAATTCCAGTTAAAATTTGCCGAAAATAACTTTTAACGGGACTCTGACAGCTAAAAGATTCGGATTGGTGCAAGATTCTCATATTGCAGGCGCGCTGCCTCTATGCGGAATACGTTACGCAACGTAGCGGCGGAGCCCTTGGAAATGGCGGTGCAAGAATGTTGGCACTATTGGAGCAGAATTCCGATTATGACAGGAAATTGTTGTTCCATTTGGATGCAACTGAACAGGCTGATCCGATTATTCAGGTAGTTGATTTTAACACAATCCCTTCAATATCCAAGTTGCAGTCCGAAGAACACCGCCAGCACCTCGAATCGGCCAAAGAAATAGCCGGCCATATGAAAGATGCAAATATCGTGGAGGTCGTCACGATGGCATGCAATCAATTGACAGCTGATTGGAATGTGTCGACTGTTAGACAACAGGTAGAGAGAGAGAGTGAGTGAGAGAGTGCGAGAGTTAGAGAAAGAGAGAGAGAGAAAGAGAGGAAGCGAGAGAGCGAACAACTAAAACATTTTTTAGATCATTGCCAACGCCTCGAAGCCGGATATCGTCCAGAAAACGAAGCAGCAGTACAAATTATCCGATAAACAGTAAGCTAAAATTTTTAGACAATTTTTAGTACTACTGCCACTTTAAACCAACTAATTCTATTCTTTTCAGGGTCACTCTGTGGGTAATCGAGGGCTTGGCCGCCGACAAGAAATGGGAACAGCTCTTCGATATGGCCAGCAAAAATCACCTTATGGATTGGCGGTATGAATTTTTTGAGGATTTTAAGGATACCAGCAAGCCTAAGATAACTCCAAAATCATTTTTTTTTGTTAAAAAATACAAATGTTGTCTTTGCCATGGACTTACGCGGTTTTAAAAATAAAATATTTTGAAGATAATATTGTTTTAGCCTTTCATCGACGCAATCTGGAGGACCGAAAAGCTTTGTAAATTAGGGTTCTGTAAAAAAAAAATTGGATTTCCATTGTCTTTTAATGTCTTTGCAAGTTAAAATAGTATTGAGATTTGATTTTTCAGCCCTTCATCGAAGCCACAATCCGACACGGCAACAAACAGCATGCTGAGCGTTTCTTGTCTCGACTGAATGATTATAAAGTGACCGAGAGGGTGGCCGCGCATATTGCTTATGGGTAAGTGGGAGGGCAGGTAAGCAGAGAAAATTTGGGAATTTGGCAAGCTAGCCAAGATCCTTTGGGAACCCTAAAAAACCAGGAATCCAATTTTAGAAATTTCGCGACTGCCGCCAAGCTTGCATACGATGCAAAGGACTATGATTTGATGCAACGGGTCCTCAGGAAATCGCATACGGATAAGGAACAAGAAAAGACTGTTCTAAAGCTGCGAAATGCTATGTGAAAATTTACTTTTTCGCTTCCAATCCATTACGCCATGAAATTCCTTTAATGCACAAAGTTATTCAGTTTAAAATATGTGATCCTGCCTGCAATTAATTCGACGTGTCTATAAATTGTGATACCTAATTTATGTGGTTTTAATAAAATACTTGAAATAGTTTCAAATTTATTATCGTAATAGAATAAATCAATATATTTGAGGGGAAAAAGACCTGACTAAAATAAGAGACAATCCTAATTTGCCTAGGGAAACAAGTGCGAAATTACACCAGTACACGTAATTTACATAATTAGCATAATTTTCATAAATTACCATAAATCACAACAATCACGTCCGGAAAACCCTGCCAAAAATTCACATTTGCTCCACGCTGGCCGTCTCCTCGGTGGGCGGAATGTTCTGGCTCTTCTATCCGGGAATCCTCTTGCTTATGGTATGCTAATTTCAAATATTTAAATCAGATAAAATAGAATAGTAACTCACAAAAATTATTTCCGGCAAAACCGCTACGCGAGCATTTTACACGCGAATGTCATACCGGCATGAAAATGTCATAATCGATTACGCAATGGAAAACCCTACCACGCTAGGAAAAATCCATTTTCAATCCATTCAAAAATCCATTCATCTAATTTTTCCAGGTGGTGTTGTGCGGGAAGAAAAAAGATGCCGTGCCGTCGATCAAGGAACGCGCGTACGGCGCATCCGTCATGGAGGAGGTATTTTTTTGCTCTCTCTCGCTCTCTCTCTCTCCCTCGCTCTCCCTCCGCCCTCTCTTATGTCTCTCTCTCCCCCTCTCGCTCTCTCGCTCTCCCTCCGCCCTCTCTTATGTCTCTCTCTCCCTCCCTTTCTTTCTCCCTCTCTCTCTCTCTCGCTCTCTCTCTCCTTCGCTCTCCCTCCGCCCTCTCTTATGTCTCTCTATCCCTCCCTCTCTCCCCTCTCTCTCGCTCTCTCTCTCCCTCGCTCTCCCTCCGCCCTCTCTTATGTCTCTCTCCCCCCTCTCGCTCTCTCGCTCTCCCTCCGCCCTCTCTTATGTCTCTCTCTCCCTCCCTTTCTCTCTCCCTCTCTCTCTCTCTCTCGCTCTCTCTCTCTCCTTCGCTCTCCCTCCGCCCTCTCTTATGTCTCTCTCTCCCTCCCTCTCTCTCCCTCTCTCTCTCGCTCTCTCTCCCTCGCTCTCCCCTCCGCCCTCTCTTATGTCTCTCTCTCCCTCCCTCTCTCTCCCTCTCTCTCTCGCTCTCTCTCTCCCTCGCTCTCCCTCCGCCCTCTCTTATGTCTCTCCCCCCTCTCGCTCTCTCGCTCGGCTAAATTGCCGTATCCGGTCACTAAACCGATTTCGGTCTTTTATATGTCAAAATGCTCCGCAAGTCGAGCTGATTCAGGATCAGTCGAAAAAACTTTTCGGAAACACTTCTGTCCCGAGATATGACACTTCAAAGTTCGACTTCAACTCGTTCATTATATAACCTGTTCTCGCCCCTCCGTTTTCAGTGCGGAAAAAGATGGATAAGCGCTCGATAAAAGCTTAGCTTTACTCACCACACCAAGTTTGAGCCTAAAAATAAGGCTTCGTGCCACCCGGGGCCTAGTCGCTTCGGATGGGTGCGAGCTCGTACAGGGTTTCGAAATCGGGGCGCCCGAGGCGCGCGTAGCGGCCAGGCGCCCCGATTTCGAAAGAGTGGAGCGGCAGCCCATCCGAAGCGACGGCCCACCTTGCCTGACCATGTTTTTTACCCAAGAAACAGCAATTCCCTACCATTCCGTTCTTTCCTATTTACAGTTCGCGTATATAGGTGTATTGCGTACTACGTCTCGGCCTGTTTTGAGACCTTGTAAGCTACATATCTCACGATAGCGATTATTCCGAAATGTTTTTCCAACTGATCTTGGATCAGCTCAACTTACTGCGCATTTTGACATAACAAACTCCGCTTTTCGCTTAGTGACCGGATACTTCAGTAGCCAACTTTGAAGTGTCATATCTCGAGACAGAAGTGTTTCCGAAAAGTTTTTTCAATTGATCCTGAATCAGCTCGACCTGCTGAGCATTTTGACATATAAAAAACCAAAATCGGTTTAGTGACCGGATACGGCAATTTTGCCTCTCGCTCTATCGCTGGCTAAACTCTAGTTTACCCCCCCCCCCCAGCCGTAACTTTTCAGCCATGCGTCCTATTAATGCGCCGAGTATCTCAAAATGTTCCCCGTTGTCGAATTACTATAAAAAAGTTGTTTTCTTACATCCAAAATTGTTAGAAAAATTTTTATAACAATTATAAGTCTGGGTTTTCTTTAGTTAATTTTTGCTGTTCCAAAGTGACTTTTCGTATCTCGGTTATCTTTTGACGTACAGAGCTGTCAATGGTACCAAAATGTAGCTCTTGCTCTTTAGAATAAGCCTACAGTACGTTTGAGTCGAAAAAAATAGCGGAAAATAAAAATATTTGAGTTTTAGGCTCCTAGTACATTGAAGCACAGCGGCTTAATATCTTCAACTTTCAAAATCTTGTAAAAAATTTTTTAGCAATTTTTGCCGCAAGAAAACAACTTTTTTATAGTAATTCGACCACGGCGAACATTTTGAGATACTCGGCGCATTAATCGGACGTATGGCTGAAAAGTTAGCGCTGGGGGGGGGGGGGGGGGGTAAACTAGAGTCTTACCCTATCGCTCTCTATATCTCTATTTTTAGACGATCCTAACAGCGGAATCCAGGGATAGCAAGCAGAGCGGCCAGAGTCGTAGCAAGGGCAGCAAGCAGAGCACCGGCAAATCGAGTACTTTTTGTGTTTTGGTTTTTAATTTCCAATTCTTTAGACGAGAAGAGGTGAAGAACAACAGCCGGATGCTCACCTACCTACCACCCCACACCCACCCGCTCCCTCTTAACTGACTACTACCATCACTACTATACTATTAGGTACGTGGTGTAGACTACAAACTACAGCTTTACCCGAAATTTGTGGATTTGAGGCATTTGATAGGCAGACTGGGTGTCAGTTAGGATGGTACGCTAGCCGAAACCATTGGGGAGGCTAAACTGGCTTGCAAGCCACGCTCTAAAGGTACTAGGAAGGCAATCAGCTGAGGGCTTAGGCTAGCCAACTAGCAGAGACCTTGGGAATCAAAAATTTCTGTAGAAACTGGACCGACGAAATACAATTAGGTGTTTTTCACACTGTGACAGGCTAGCAGTGACCATTTTCGAAAATCCACGAGCTACAAACTACAAATCCAAGCCCGTTTTTAAAGATATTGCGAACCAGCGCACAGGCTACAAACTACAGAATTTTGGTTTTAGTCTTAGCTTTACTAGCATTGATTTAATTCAATAGCACGTCGATTTAAAAGTAGCTTGTTTTTGTTTATAAAAAACATTTTTAACTTTTAAAATGAATAATTTCAAATTCTAATTCAACAAATTTTAATTGGTCAGCTACGGTATGTAATCTTCTTTGCAGAAATTGCTTTTGGTCACGCGAAGAAGAAGTCTCTCTCTCTCCCTGTCCGTCTCTCTCCAGATTGCCGCATTAATGGATGGACGGACAATTATCTACACACACCCCCATTTCTTCTTCTTCTTCATCATCAATGTGTTCCCCCCGGAATTTTGTGCGTATTCTGTATCATTGGCAAATAAATCGTTTCAACGTTCTGTGTATGTCTTTGGGAAAGGGCAAACTGGCAGAGTCTCTTTAGGAAAATTAAAGCGATCATGGCAGACTAGCAGGGATTTTTGAGAAATTCGAAGGCAAGCTAAAAGCAATTCCGGAGGGAAGTAAAAATCTCGAGATTACAAGCTAGCCGAGCTTCTCGAGGAAATTAGAGGTCAAGTAGCAGGGATTTTTGAGGAATTCTGAGGCAAACAATCTGCGGATTTTCAGCACGGCTTAAAAATTAAATAAGGCCGGCTAGCAAAGTTCCTCGAGGGAACGAAAAAGTGGCTTAAAAGTGAGCCATCTCGCAGGTATTCTTTAGGAAAAAGCAGATAGTGTGAGAAGGGCAAGCTAGCTGCGATTCTTGAGGAAATTTTACGGATATTTTACGTCGGGCAAGATAGCAGAGTTTCTTTGGAAACTGCGTAAAAATCGGAGACGGCAGGCTAGCAAAGATTCTTAGGAAAACTGTGGTAAATCAAGAGGGCAGGCTAGCCCATATTATTGCGGAAGCGAAAAATTCGGTAGAACAGGTTAGCAAAGGCTCTTGAGGAAACTAGCAGATATTCTTCGAAATGGCCTGTTGTTCAAAACACGTGTTTTGGTCAGCTTCCCCATTGACGTCGTCGTATTTCGTACGTGCGTATTTTGGTTGACAGCCATCCATCTACTCCTCCCGTCCATAGGATCATCCCGTACTCTCCTCTTCACTGGAGGTGGACGGCTCAAATTAACCGACCCATGCCTTCGATCTCTTTCTCTCCCTCGCTCTCTCTCTCTCTCTCTCTCTCTCTCTCGCTCTCTATTTCTATCTCGCTACCCGATCTCCCTTCCCTTCCATCTCCCTTTAATTGCCCCCGGGGCATTCCCCGGGTGCCATTTTCCGTATTTTCCTATTGACGCCGGACCTGGGAATCCGCCAAAGATAATCTTTTAACATCACGATGCCAAAATAATTGTTAAATTTTTTCTGCGTTGTTACCGTATTGGGCTACGCGAAAGAGCCCAGATTTTTTGAGAAAAGTGCGCTCTGATTGCGGTGTTTCTCTTCTTATTAGCTTTCAAAGTAGCAACGAAAAATTTAGTTTGTTTCTGAGGGGGTCATCGTGATTTCTAGATAAAGAATTATCGCCGTCATTTCAGCTCGCGGCGCACCTCAAAAATGATCAGCAATTTCAGAATTTTCCCTTCTATTTTCTTGAGTAGGTTGGTGTGTGTGGCCCGGTCGGGTAGACGCACAGTGATATTACTCCCCTTATATGTATTACTGTTATGTTATACTATTAGACGTACCGGACGATTACGGTTTATTACTAGTAGACTTATACAGTACGATAATAAGAGATAAAGGAATCCAATAACATCGGTAAGTTATATAATATCATACAATATAGGATCTAATGGGGGTTCTGATCGTCCTGGGGGACGAGGGGTTGAGACAGGCAGACTGATCGCATCAGAGGTGGTGAGGGCTTTTGGTCTCTTTTCTCTCTCTCTCTCTCTCTCTCTCTCTCTCTCTCTCTCTCTCTCTCCTCCATGTTCGGGCTTTGTGGTTCAGAGGGGGTGGTGTTGGTAGAGCCTCTAAAAACGAATCGTTAATGCATTCATTGTGGTGATTTGTGGAAGAAATGATGAAAAGAAAGTTTTATGTGCCCTTTTGCATACGTTTAATTTTAGTGTTTGGGTTGAGACACTTAATGCCTGTGTCTTTAGGGGTATCGTACTAATGTTAACCTTTTTGGATCATTTTTCATACATTTTTCACCAGAAAGTCAAAAATTTGCGAAGCGTTGCATTATTTTTAAAATTGTTTTTGTATCTAAAATTATGTAAAATGCTATAAAAATGATTTATATTGATTTAAAGGGCCGTAAAGAATCCCAGGGAAATTTGGTCCCCCCGCTAAAAGGCCAGAACCATTTTTTGCAACTAGGGTTAATTGAATATAAGTGAATGAACCTACTTTTCCATAACCACGAAGAGATGATTAATAGAGATGCTTAGGGCTGTTTCGGAGTTGGCTCAGGGTCGTTCTGCGATAAATTCTTTTTCTTAGATTATTTCTACGGGCGTCCCAAAAAGACCCCTTATATCGGACCGCAGCGCTGTTCGATTGGGACGATTTAGGTATCTATCGAAAATTCGCGACGAGCTGAGGAAATATCCTTTTCCGATTTTTGAAATTCGCGAATTTTCATAACATTTTTGCGAAATTCACTGAATTTTCGATGCTTTTTCTCCTGCCAGTGTTTTTAACAAAACCCCATTTTCCAAATTTTTCCGTCTTTTCTGGCAGCCCAAGGTCGGCTTTTTGAACGACAAAGAAAAAACATACCTCGCATGAGACTGAAGCCGATTAAATTGAGTTTTTGCACAAAATTGCGTGATTTATCCCGAACAAAAGGATAAAAATTGGGTTAAACATTCGGAAGTTTCACCAATCGGAGAGAACAAATCTCCGCAACTCGTCGAGAGCTTTCGATAGATACCCAAATCGTCAAAATTGGACATAACTGCGGAGCGCTAGAGGGGCGGGTCTGTTTTTGGGACACCCTGGAATTTTTTTAATTTTTCGCTTATGAATGAACCTACTTTCCCATAACCATAAAGAATTAATTTGATAGTGATGCTTAGGGTTGTTCTCATCCGGCTGCAGCGTGGAGATTCTGCGAGAAATCATTTTTATTAGATTACCAGGGTTGAAAAGCCGTTTCGCGACTTTTCAACCCTGACCCCGGCTGGGAACAATTGGATCGTAAACTTTGCATAATTCCGCCCAATCAACTGAGAAAAATGAAAACTCTCCTGTCAGTCCTTGATATAGTCTTTTTCTACTTCCGGCATATGCTAATTCGTTCCTAACAAAAGGTTTTGTCGAAAACTTAACAAAACCCCTAATTTTCATGTCGAAAATAGCTTCTTTTTATGATTCTAATAGCTGTGCAGTCATCTCAGGGTCACTACGCGCACAATGACGTATCATATACGCCCTAAAACCCCGTCCTTATTGAGCTATACTCCGGACATACTGACGGAAGTATGCAAAGCGTCAATTCCCCCTACCTAGCGGTCCGCAGTGATATCGGATTTTCATGATTTAGGTATCTATCGAAAGCCCTCGAAAAGGCGAAAAACAAAGGAGGGTTTGTTTTCTTTAATATTTATTTTTGTTCGCTATTTACGTCCAAAACCCATGAAAACTACTGATTTACGCGACTCAGGTCCTGGGATCCACCCGAAATCCAGCCGATTTCCATGCGTTCCACCCCAAATCCGGGTGGAATCCACTCGGATTTTGGGTGGACCCCAGGACCTGAGGAGATCTGCATGCTAATTGCAAAATTCCTGTTGAAAAATAAGCGCTTTTTTTGGAAAAACTTTGAATATCGTCGCAATGGGATTAAATCTTAGAAAACGAAACCGCTTGTTTTTTCGCCTTTCCGAAAGCGTTCGATAGACACCTAAATCGTGAAAATCGGGCATCACTGTGGACCGCTAAATAGGAGGGTATTTTTTTGGGACACCCTGTAGTTCCAGTATTTTTCGCTTATGAATGAACCTACTTTCCCATAACCATGGAGAGTTAATTAATAGTGAAGCTTAGCCTGGTCTTCATTTGGCTGCAGCGGGGAAATTCTGCGAGAAATCATTTCTATTAGACTATATCTATTCGTACCTACCAGACAGATTGAATATCTTAGCTGGATAGCTTGTTATCAATTATAAAATCCATACTTCCCATAAATTCAGTTTGTTTGATTTCCGGCGTTAAGCATATCGGATATCCTCCTTGGCTTCTCATCGAATCCAGCTCTTTTAACTAAAGTAGAGCATCAAAAATATACTAAACGTTTTAATTTCAGCGAAAAATAATGCAATATCAAATAGCTAGAGAAGTTTTAAGCGAGGTTTCCCTATAGGAACAGGAGGTGCAAAGCCAGTTTCGACATTTTCGACATTTGTACAAAACTTCTTTAACGCCAATCGATTAAGCGTCAAAAAATGTACAAAAAGTTTCAATGACAACCCAAGATAGTATCAGATAAAATATTTGTGGCAAAAATAAGCAAAATCCGGATCACGGATTTTTTTGTTTATTACTATTTCACCATTTTAATTTTATGAATTTTGGTTTAATTTTTTTCGCAATTCCCGGCTGGGGATAGTAGCTGGGACCTAGGGCCATCGATTGGTGGTCTTGAAAAAAAATTTTGGAACCCTTCGCCTGGGGGGAGGGGTAAATTGAACTCATACCTTTCTTACTTATCTTCTTCACCAAACCGTTCGGTATTTTTCTATAGCGATGTGCTATTTCAAATCTTCCCCAAAACATTTTGAAAATCTCGAGCAAATCGATAAGGATTCCACCGCGTAAAACAAGGCGTCACTAAATTCATCTTTGATAATAGGTTTAAAAACAAAACTTGTGTCTTAAATTTTTTATATTTACGCTATTTCCCCGGGGATTTTCTTGATGTTGTTTAAACAATCATATAATGTAAAAAGATTATAGCAAAAATATGATTTAAACTTCGTTGCCACCCAGGGACATACATTAAAACGCTAATTTGCCACATTTTACAGTATTTCTTCAGGGCCATTCGATAGAGCGAAAAAAATAAACTACAATTTTTAATTTAAATTCAAAGTAATTTATGGAAATAAAGACAAAAAGTTTTAAATTGTCCAAATTTTCGAAATTTTCTAAATTTGCCGTGTCAGGATTTTTGCCCCCGGTCAAATAGTGGATTCGGTCCGGCCAAGGTTACAAAAAATTGTGCATAGATTTACCCTTTAAATCAATTCCATCGTCTGAATCCTCATACTTTTGGGAGTGCGCCCGGTACGTACTGAAATTCGGGAAATCTTCAAAGATCATAGCAATTAATAAATTCCGAATGGGGAATCCAATAAGCTTACTTTTCTCCTGTTGTCCCGCGATCGTAGGCATGAGTTGTTCAATTTTCGTTATATCCAAATTGCGCGCCTCCTTTGGCTGCTTGATTGGCATGTAAGAGTAGGAAAATAGAAAACCATACGTCTTCGTTGATCCTTTTCAATTTTTAAAATTCCTTGGGTAATAAACGCCTTATTAAAAGTTTCCAGTGGAAACAATCCACTCGAATCTACACAGCTTTTCATGAAGCTGCATGATGGGTGGTAAAGCCACCCAAGCTGAGAATAGCATCTGAAAAATATGAATTGAAAATTTGAAAAGGGTAAAGCTGGTTTAATTTCTGGAAAAATAATTAGAAAAACCGATCAATATAACCAAAAAGAAACTGTGCCATGGACATTTCGAATATTAGCCAAATGGCTTTTACAGGGCCCGACGAGATGCCGTTTTGATAAGACGGAGGAGGGGATGGATGAAATGTTCAACAGGAAGGGACGGGAACATCGACCGTCGCCAATGTACTGGGTGTAACAATAGAAAAACACCCCTTCTAACTTACGGAGAAGTATCGGATCGGAATCATGATTACACCATTCGAAATCCCTTGAAAAGACGAATTTACATCAAGCTTCAAAACCACGTTTTTATTTAAATGCTCTATTTCACAAGCCATTTTGTAAAAATTTCCGGTTTTTCGAGGTTACATACAAGCTTATTTGCCTCATTTTCTCCAAGCACAATGACCGGAAGTGGCCGTTAATTATATACAGAGGCCGTTCCTTAATTTTTTTAAATGCACCATAAAATGGCGCAGTTCAACAAAAAAGATGGTTGTGAAACTGCCCATTTCAAGGGCTTTCGAATGGTCTAACCACCATTCCGATGCTTCCGATCCGATCCGCCGAGGTAGAGGGGCGGTTTTTTATTGGGACACCCTGTATTTGCAAATATTATCCTGTAGGGATTTGAAATGCGCCTCACAATGGTCGTTTTTGTGTGGTTTTCCTTCCGTTCTACCTTAGTCCTTTATTCACCAATCAGTTTTTTATCAAACCAAAGTTTTGCCGTAGCTAAGGCGTCAATTGCCGCGCTGAACATTGTCTATCTCGTCCGGAAACGCCGAAAGTCACTGCGAAATTTGCCTGCTTTGACCCTTTACGGACGCAAAATTAATTTCTGCTGTGATTTTCAATAAATCGCAAATTTTGATACCGTATACCGTTTATGTATACGGTCACTCGTATGAATCATGCCATGTTTCTCTACGTTTTTTCTTCTACTTTAATTTCCCCTGTCGACATTTTAATCGCTATATTTGCTCTCTTGACTCGGATGAGAATGCAACGGTTTGGCGGGTGTTCGTTAGTTGTCGAGCGGAACACAGACAAACACAATTCCCTAGCGGGGCTTTCAAGTGGAATGGGGCGGAGAGAGAGAGCCAGAGAGAGAGAGAGAGAGAGAGAGAGAGAGAGAGTGGGATAGAGAGAGAGAAAGTACACGGGCCGCCCAACTCCAGGAATCCAGCCCCGCACCTAAACATTGATTTCCGTAACTCGTACTTTTTGGGCTATTTCCTGGGGTTTTTCGGCATTGCCATCATTTTAAAGGGCCCAGAAGGCAAATTCTGCGTGGATTTTCATGTTTTCTGGCCAGAATGATGGATTTTTAGCCTTTTTGATTTTTAGAAATTCAAATTGCTCGCTTGTCGTCTTTTTTGGGGTTGACCTGATCGAAATTGGAGTTTGTAGTCTTTAACATTTTTCTGCACATTTTTCAATTACAAACTGGCTGCCAGTTAATCGATTGCGCCACTAAAACCCAGAAGGCATCAAGCTTCTTTGAAATTTTCAGGATTTTTGCAGTTTTTCGCGAACTCTTGATGATTTTTCTAATTTTTCCGTTTCTTTCCACTTTACATGGCTATCACGCGCTTCTGCCCATGTTTAGCGAACACCCAGATTCCCTCGGCTCTCCCAGCCATGCCCTCAATTCCATGTCGTAATTAGTTTCTCCCCACTGGCGGGCCACACTTCCCCATCTCTCTTCCAAATTTGATTATCCCCCCTCACGAAGGGTCCGCGCATTTTTTGGACGTGTTCTGGTTTTGTGCTGTGTTTTTGGCAGCCAGTTGGCACAGTTTCACTTTAAAATCGGCTAAAAATTGGATCCTGGAGTTTTCTAGCTGTTCTAGACATGTTTCAAGACATTTTTTAGCGCCTTTCTAGCAAAATTCGCATATTTGCGTTTCGTTTTGCGTTTCAGACACCGAAAATTTTTAGTTTGTGAGCCAGTTAGCATATTTTTACCTCAAATCTAGAAAAAAAAATTGCAGAAATGAACGTTTTCGCCTTGTTTGACTGTTTTTAAAAGCAGGTCCGGCTTTTTCGTTGAAAAATGGTTTTTACACGTTTCTGGTGAATTTTGATGAAATCTATGCCACATTTTGCGGCTCTACCATGCTGCTATCGATTTCCCTTTGACTTGTTTACCCCAAAAAACTTCCACCAAAAAGAGGAGGTCCACCTGCCCCGTCCAGCGAGGAACAATTTTCGAGCGCCTGGGGCCTCTGTCAGCTGACCCATTCGGCAATCCCATCTTGTGGGGATTATCCGAAAATCGCATTAACTCTGTCAGTTTTCAATGTTTCGATTTTTCATGTTTAAATTCTTTGAACCATGTTACTATGCCCAGAAATAATTATAACATTTTCATACAAATATTTTTTTACAACAAAAAGACTTTTCCAATGGATGGCTCCCTAAAAATGTTTAAATCCGTCTTGAATATTTCTATTCGTATTTTTGGACTTGAATGTTTTCGTTATTTAACCTGCTATGCAAACTGATCAAAAATCCTAGAACCTCGCTAAAAATTGCAAAAAAAAATCGGTTTTTTTAAAATAAGCCTTTGGACCCAGCGAAGATCCCATCATCAAAATGTCCTAAAACGCCGATTTTGTGAATTTTCCCAAATCCTCTTGCTTCCGTTCTAACTATCTCCTAACGCTGCCAAAATCATCACAGACTCCCCAAATTCACTCATTTTTTTGAGGAGCGGAGAATTTTTTTTTGGAAAAGGGTGGAGGGCGGCATTTGGGGGAATTGGGTGGCATGGTGAAAGGAAAGAAAGAAAGAGAGAGAGGACCGAGGGGAAAGCCATAAACAAGTCACCACACACAACCAACCAGCCCATTCCATTAATTTCATGCCAATTCTAATTTGAAATGGGGTCCCGGCACTCTCCCTCTCCCTCTTTCTCTCTCTCTCGCGCTCTCTCGCTCTCTCTCTCACTATCACTCTCACTCTCTCCCTCTCTTCTATTTGATTGTTAATGACTAGGAACCCTCAATTATGATCTGAAGGACTTCGTGCTCCTCTTCTCCTCCTCCTCTCCTTCTTCTCGTTCTCCATCTTGATGAGGACACAGCTGGAAGTCATGCTCCCTCCATTCATTCTGCCCCTCATTTCCATCATACCCCCGTTCCACATCGTAGAAGTGCTCTAATCAAACTAGTTAATTTGATTTGTTTTTAGTCCTTGCTAATTACGGTGTATTTTACTGGATTTTCGAGAATTTGTAAGCCATATGGGGTCCTGGACCGACGGTCGAAGCCGAAAATTCTTTTCCGGATTGTATGTATGTTTTAGAAATGGAAACTTCTGAGTGCCTCTCTCCACCCAGTTTAGCTTTTATTTCCGTGAAATTCGACGGTTTGCCTGTCAGTTTGTCAATCTGTCCGCTATTTTTGTTGGTTTTTCGATTTGGCTGTATCTTCGACGGGCGATTTGTTGGTGATTTGTAATTTGTTCGAGTTTTTACTCCGTTTACCTCAATTCAATGCTCAAAACGATCGATAAATTCGATCATTTTTGTCAATTCAAAGGTTTTTGCCGACTGTTTGACTATCTGTCCGTTAATGCGTCTGTCTGTATGTTTGTTTGCCAGTTTGTCTTTCTATCGGCCTGCCGTTGCATTCAGTTCGGCCAGTGTTTTACTCATTTTTCGTGGAATTCTTCAGCGAATTCCAGAATCTGTTGGGAATTCGCCAGTTTGTCTGTCAGTTTGTCGATCTGCCCGTTAATTTGTCTGTCCGTTTCTGTGTCTGTCTTTCCCTTCGATCCTCTTCCTCCGTCCTCGGGATGGCCTCGAATTTGATGTGTTTTCTTGCGGTGACCGTGTTGGCGAGGAGCGGCCGATTCCTTTCTTCTTCTTTTCCGCCAATCCTTCCATTTCCTTCCATTCCATTTCATTTCGTTTCTTTCCAGATTACAGTCCTTCTTTTACCCAAGAAACTAGCGGAAATCGATTGGTAATCGGGGCCTAAAGAAGCGGAAAATTGTCATATTTGTATTTTTCTGTTTTTCGATATTGATTTTTGGGGATTGTTGTATAGAAAGCGTTAACTGGCATCCAGCTAGCATTTTTCAATAACTTGTTAAATAATCTCTGTCAGTTGCTCGCCATTTGGGGTCTTAAAAATGCGAAAATTACTCTTTTTGCATTTTTCCCATTATTTGCCTTATTTTTCAATTTTTTTGTGCATAAATCTTTGAACGGCATCCAGTTAATAAATTTTGCTGAATTCCCCAAGAATCCCTGCAAGTTTTCCGATTTTTTAAGTGTTTTTCATGATAATTTGCGATTTTTCCAAAAAAAAAACCCGTTTTTTCAGAATTTAACGCGACAAACTACAGTCTACGAACTCTGCTGGAAGTCAGACTATAAACTACAAATCCTACCGATCTACAAGCTACAACTACAAATTCTAAAATGACATTCGGCTACGGACTACACGAATGGCTGACTCCCGGCCAAAATGATCGATCTCTGAATATAAAGGTAAGGACTGGGAATTAGTTACAATTTTTTAGAAAACGATCCTGGGCCTAGTGACTTTCCTGCTGCTCATCTTACTGTCAGCTGCCGAATACTTTTTCATCGAGGCGTTTTTCTTGGTAGGTTCTTAGAGAGATCGGGGTACTAGCAGGATAAGGAAGAGAAAAGAAAGACAGCAGGCTAGCAGCTGAACCCTTCCATGTATTTTTCAGGTATTCCCTCCGCCTCTCCTCCATGCCATTCTCTTCCTCATCGAATTGCTATCATTTCTTTTGTTTATCCACGCACTTTTCAACGAAAAGGGTCCATTGGCCATTCCGCTTTGCGTTACGCAGGTCAGTTCTTTAATTCGGAATTTAAAACTTTTAAATCTCGTATCGACATTTTAAACCTCGGAACTTAATTAACTCATTGATGTTTTTAGGCAATTCGCATCCTCCTTTTCGCTGGAGTGCTGATCTACTACATCATCGATTATTTTAACGATGAAGATGTACCACTCGAACATAGGAATAGCAGTACGTTTTTCGATTTTTTTGAACGTTTTACTAACGAATAATTATTTAAAATCACTCTATTTCCAGATCGCTCAAAATGGGTGGCAAAACTGGGGAGTCATCTGATATTCGTTGCGATGGGTCATGTGTTGCTATTCTATTGTGGATGGGCATGCTATAGGGTGAGTTGAAAATCAGATAAAACACTATCTAAGTAAGCTATGCTTGATTGCCATGGCTAGTTGAGTTTACACGAAAGCTTTTAAATCAGGGAATTTCAGAGTTATTCTCTGGTAATTTGTCTCAAACTATGGATATCGATTTTTTTTCGCTTTCCGGCGTGTCAAATTTTCCTAAATGGTCTCTGCTAGCTTGCCTTGGCTAGAAAACTATTCTCAAAACGCGGGAATTCCGTAATGAGTCTTTGCTAGCTTGCCCAAGGTTTTCAAGTTCGTAAACGAAAGGACCAAATTTCCGAAACGATCCCTTGTGATGGGTGGTGACCCCCAGGTGATGCCGTTTCCACAAAGACCTCTGCTAGTCTGCCTTTGCGAGCTTACTTTTATTTCGTTTTTTTCAGCGTTTCCCTCAGTCATCCGCCTACCGTAGCTCCATCTCGAAACATGCTGACGGTGGCCAATTCCATCCTCAAGGAACACATCATGTGATTGTATTGGAACAACCCATTGAACAGGCCATGTATGGAAAGAGGCCGTAGAAAATACCGCTGTTACTATGCCTTTAAAGGGACTAGAAAGCCCGATGATCGACCCCTACTATCGACTAGGTCTAAACAAGTACGAATGGCTACAAAATTAGGTAGATTTGTCTTCAAAGCTACTGAAAAGCGTGAAAATCGGCGCCTCGCATCTACTAGGTCTAGAAAAGCACTCGGAAGGCCAAATTACACGTGGTAATGTATTGGGATGGCCCTCAAAACTCGTCATTTGGTTTGTTACGTAGCTGTCTAGACCTAGTCGAGAGAAAGAGTCGATTTTTGGACTTACCAGCCCTTTAAACTGGAAATTCTATAAATTTCATGGCTCTGGCCTCAGCTTTAACTTATCGATTTTTAAATCGTGAAAATCACCTCAAAATTTGAGAACATTCCGTTCCGTTACCGTACTACTTACAAAAATAATACAGTAGCCTTCCTGCTTTAAACTCGAATTTAAATAGTAACATAGTCGTTTTACAAAAAACGTACAATTTAAATTTTCTAAAACTTGATTTCCTGTTATTACTGTAGTCGAGTCATTTTTGTGAAAAACTAAATACCGGGTATTTTTTGATTTTTGGTTACTGTACTTTATGTTTTAAGTAATTTTTGTGTATTTGAATTATTGTAACGGCAGTTTATATATTTTGTATTCTTCTATTTTTCTAAAATTGCTTTTGTTTGTGTGCTTGGGGTACTGTAATAAAATGAAAATAATCAATTTTAGGCCATTTTGTCGCAAAATATTTATCGCAAAGTGTACACACACAATCAAAGCTGCAAATATGCAAAAAATGCACATTAAAAAATCAGAAAATTCAATTTTAAGGCTAAAAAATACTATCTGTAAATTGGGGGGAATTTCGTGAGAGTGAGAGGACCCGGGGTAATACGGTAAAATTGGGATCAAACTCGTTGATTTTGATCGTTAAAAATCGTTAAAATTGATTGCAATCGAAATTAGCCGATGAATTCTACAAAAATTAACCGAAAATATGCAAATCAGAAGGGTAAATCGCCGAATTTTCCAGCAAATTTACAAATCTCAATTTGCAAGGCCGAAAAGTCACCTGATTTGGGGGGGTTTTAAAGGGCTGGTGAAGTGAAATAAATTTCGGGAAAATAAAAAATATGGTCAATGGCCTTACTGGTTGCCAATTTACGAAAAAATCGAATTTTAAACTTTTCAAGGCCCGCTGAAGGCTGAATCACTTATGGATCGGTGAACCGGCAGCCAGATCACCCAGAAATTGCCTTAAAATCCAAAATTTTCCGTTTTCAAGGGCCTTGCAAGGCTAATTGGTTGGATAGTTAAACTGGCAGCCAAGTTATACAAAAAGCACTTTAAAATTCTACATTTTCAGTTTTAAAGGAACATTGAAGGCTAAACTGGCAGTCAACTTATACAAGAAGGCACCTTGAATTTTAATTTTCGGTTTTAAAGGACCATTGCAGTCAAATTAAGCGTCAGCCTTCTCATTCATGAGCTGATCGACAAATGGCTGCACAACAGATCCATGGCTCCATGCCGTTGGGTGGAAACGGAAACGGGGCTTTCCATTCCGGTCGATGAGGAATTTCTCGAAATTCCATGTAATGTCATTGGGACGGACAGGGTTGTACATCAACTCGTCTGTCTTGCCGATCTTGTCAACCGTTTGCGGGCATGAGTCCTGGAAATCGGGGTTTGAAGGGGGGTCTGACAGGCGATATATGCTAATTGGGTAACAGCCTTAAAAATATGACATATGGGCTAACTAGCAGAGACATTTCGGGAAATTTTTCGCCCAAAAACTGCGCCTTTAAAAGATTCTGAATTAGTGAAATTTCTTTGATAGTTTTTGAATATTCTTCTGATTTCAGCACAGTCTTATTGGCTGAAAGCACTATTAAAATACTTCACATTGCTTTGCTAGGCATTCCCAGGCTTTTACAGAAAATTTCGCCCACCCCGATAATGCGAAAGCACCAATTTTAGCCCTGGGCTGGCTAGCAAAGGTCATTTGGGAATCCGGTTCTGCGAAAATCTTGCAAATTGCTAGGCAGAAAAGTGCAGGCAAGCTAGCAGAGGCAATTTGCGAACTTTTAAAGGCACCGGCAAGCCTAAAAAGCCCAAACCTTTGTCCGTTTTTCACGATTTTCGAGCCCCCATGCCCAGTATTTCGGGGGGGTCATTTTGAAAGATGGCCATGTTTTCCACATCCCCCTATTTTTCGGCGCCTCTTTTTTCCGGCAAGGTCAATATTTAGGAGGGAGTGAGGGAATAGAGGGAGTCTATGGCCCAAGGTCGAGTCTCTATTCACAGTATTCTCGAAAACAACCGCATTTCCATTCAAAAGTCACCTCCCTACCAGCGCGTCAACTGCCAAACAGAAACCCCCGGAAAAAATAGGGCGAAAAAATTAGAAAAGGTCAATGACGTGAGAATCCTTTTCGCAAATAGTCTCTGCTGGATTGCCCGGAATTTCTGGCGCTATTTCAGA
The DNA here is from genome assembly GCA_958295435.1 of Mesorhabditis spiculigera. NCBI lineage: Eukaryota > Metazoa > Nematoda > Chromadorea > Rhabditida > Rhabditidae > Mesorhabditis > Mesorhabditis spiculigera. Next base: position 137,550 of record CATQJA010001106.1, on the reverse strand, counting down.
GGAATTTGGGGATAAACCCGTGTTTTCCCCAAAAAATCTCTGCTAGCTACCCTTGAAGCCGTACAAATCCTGTTCTCAAATTATCTTTGCCGGTTTGCCCAGTATTTTCTGGCGTAATTTCATAAAATCGTGTTTCCCCCAAAAAATCCCTACTTTCTGGCCTCAAAAACGAAAATGGATTCCCAAATAATCCCTGCTAGCTAGCTAGCTGTCTTTCTTGGCATACAAGTGAAAAATATCCGAGCTCAAAATTGCATTTTCCCCAAAAATGGCCGCTAGATGGCTCAGTTTTCTCCCCATTAAATTGATAGAAACATACCTTGATGAACTCGTAGAGGGGATGATGGTTCTCTCCATTCACCTCGAGTTTTCCGTAGATATGCAGATTCTGATGGGGCTTCCACCCATTTCCGGGGCGAACCTTCGTCACTCCATTCAGAATCTCGTGGTTCTCAGCTGGTTCCTGGAAATGGGAAAATAAAAGATAATCGGAAAATTGGGTTGATAGACAGCTCAAAATCGCCTGACAGCGTGAAGAATTTAAATTGTGAAGGCCTTACCTGGAGATAGAACTGGTTGCAAGGGAATGCGATGATTGTGAATCCACCATTGGCGTTCTTCTCGATCAGAGGGTTGAAATCGGTGTATTGCTGCGTGTAAGCTGAAAAATGGGATTTTAAAGGGGTTGGGAAGCCTAGAAAAAAATTGACTAGGTTTCTCGCCCTCTTAAAAAATTTTTAGCTGGCAGACAGAAACGGCAATTTTTTTGGTCAGTTCCCACCATTTTCGTATTTTTCCTTTTCTCTCGGCCAACAATAACAATTTTCGGCCCATTTTCAAGGGCTACTGTCTGAATTGGCTGTCAAAATTGTTGTGGTTTCTTTATTTCTCTCTCACCTTCTTTTCCCTAAAGCTGCTCCTTTCCACGCCCGATCCTCAATTTTACGACCTTGAAAAGTCTCGGCCCCATTCTTTCTCTGTCTCTCTCATTCCGAAAATACAGACAGACAAACATTCGCTGCGGAAATGCCCAGGCGCAACCTAGTTTTTTTAGAGATGGGCGTCAACCAGGCGGAAAAGGATTTCGCGAACTATCTGAATCGGTTCCAACAAAATTACCCCGTCAAGGTCAAACTCTCTTTGCAAAAATCAAATATTTTTTGTGAATCCTCAACTGTCGAACACGCTTACCGCAGAATGTAGCGACATTAATGACGAGAAGGACTTGGCCCTTGTATTGTGAGAGATCTGTGTAGTCTCCGCCCAGGGTTTCTACCTGACATAAATATAAATTTAATAATTCCAATATACACCTATAAATACAGCTAAAAAAAGGCCGAAAATTTAAAAATTCCAAATTTTACAAAAAAAAAACCGAAAAGTAATTTTTGAAAAATTACATTTTTTCTTTTAAAAATTAAATTTGATAACAATTTCCAGGTATTCAGATTATTTTCGAATTTTAAAAAATAGTTTAAAGCTATTAAACGGACCTGAAAGTCATAGATGCTCTGATTGGTGTCCTTGCATTCACTCCACCGCGTTGTCTCGTCAATCATCGCCGGTCCTATACCTATTCAATATTACGTTAGAATAATATAGTTAGTAGTCTATACCAAAACTTTGAATCTATTGTTAATCTAAGCTGGTATCCATTTAATCCAACCATGCAAAAATTACGGCCCGATCGTCCCAAAAAAAATTTACAAATTAAGCCGACGCCCAGAAATATAACATTTTTTTGCAAAAGTTAAACTGGTCCATTTGAAGCGAAAAAAAAGACTTGAAGTTGGTTAAATTTTAAATAGGCTGCGATAAAAGCTAAAAGCCATTTGAAAAGCTTTAACTGGCAGGAATTTAACAATTGGCATAAAAAATTTCGATTAAACTTATGCAAAATTTAAACTGGCTGTCTGATACCATATTTAAGCTTTTGAAAAGTTAAACTGCTTGCCAGTTAAAACATTAAACCTATTAATGGCTAAAAACTAGCCCAGAATGTGGCAATACAATATTACTCACCTGGAGTGGCTTGACATAGCGCGGCTAGGCCGAGAATCGCCGCAATTGCAAGCATTTTCCCTGAAGAAGTTCCGAGGGGATACCTTGACTGCCAGAATGGCCTTATATATTCCCCCCGTCCACTGGAAAGAGGCGGAAAAATTGAAGAAAAAGGAAAGAGGCGAAAAGACGATTTTTCTAGGCTCCGCCCACTTTTGCCCGCTCAGTTTCTGTAGTGACAGAGGCGAGAGAGTGGGCAAATAGGGGGAGAGAGAGAGAGACACAGAGAGAGAGACCAGAGAAAGAGAGTATTTGCTTGATTGCCGCGAATCAGAATTGTGGTCAAGCCTAACTAAACAGAAATTAGAATCGTTATGAAGAGAAATGAGGCAGCTGATCTGGGGGACAACAGAAACAGTGGGTTTTTGGGGTTTAGCGTAGGTCAGCTAGCAGGGATTCCTTGGGAATCGGTTAACTGGAGGCCAGGCAACAATTTTTGCGACTTATTTTGTATTTACGGTGCAGACTAGATTAGCTGGGCGACAAGCTACAATTACTGCTAGTTAACTGATTATTGGAGGGCAAGCTAGCGGATATTCTTTGGGACTCCATGATCTGGGTGATCTGGTGGACTAAAACCTGAGCGATTTATCGAGCGGCTAAGGGATAGGTTAGCAAAGATTCTTTGGGAATGTTGAAGTTACGCGGTTTGCTATTTCTCACGGTAAATCAAGGCCGGCTAGCAGACATTCTTAGGGAATCGCTTAGCTGGGGAGCAAGCTCTAATTTTTGTCAATTGGCTGCTCAATTCAGGCAACTTTGGCAGAGATTTTTAGAGATCGGAACCACCAAAGGGTAGTCAGTGGCCTAAAAGCCGAATCATCACGGCTCCTCAATGCTCTCTGCTTGCTCGCCTTCTGTTTTCCACGATACCGCCATGCTTCTGCTACCCAACATTGCCTTCAGCGTATCATTAAAGGGTCGGGCAAGACATACTTCTGATTTTAGGCTATGGACCCCTTCGTGATAGCGAAAAATCCATAGCCCTGCCTTGCCAGGCCCTTTAAGGCCCGATTCCACACGACTTTGGTCTTTTTCTGCACCCTCTGCCAGTCAGAAAAGCCGATGCTTCAAGCCGTAGATGCTCAAAAACCAGCACAAACTTCTCCACGTCCTGCCGGGGTTCAAAATTTGTTCTTCAAGGCTATCTTCAAAGAGCGGGGGCGCCGTGGAAAACCTTATTTTTAGCCGTTTTCCAGCTGTCTGGTACAGTAGCCGTTTTCTAAAGAATACCAACACTCTGAAAAGAGGTCTTGTATTTGAAACCTCGGGCGATTTGTTTGCCGATGGGCTTTCAGGTAGAGAGACCCGCGGGGAGGGGGACTGTAAGTAGGAGTGGAGTGGAATTGACCGTTCTGCCATCCATTCTATCCATTCCCTCATTCCAACAATTCAATTCCGACAAGATACTCTTGACGGGGGTAAATAGAGCATGGAAAGTCTTGGTTTAAGCTGAATTTAAGCTAGCAAGCGAGCAGAGAAAGTTTGGGACCAGAAACCGAAAATGATGTCGATGGACGGGAATTTGATGCAAAATGTAAATATTGTGTGAAGAATTGAATTCGGAAGTTGAAGTTTTTGAATTGGAGCGAGAGAGATGAGAGAGTGAGAGAGAGAGAGAAAGAGCGAGAGAGGGAGAGAGATACAGACAGAGAAAGACGGACAAGCTACAGTCAGTGAAACTCTCAAATGGTCTCTGCTCGCTTGCCTAAAATTGTAGAAAAGCGTAACGGTACAAAATCACGATTTGTTTGCTTTCCTAAATTTCCTAAAGAACCCCCTGCTAGCCTGGCATTCCGTATCACTTCTCTGCCCTCCGCCCGTCAAAAGAGAAATGAAACGGAGCATAATTATTTGGCCGAAAATCAACGTTTTTTTACTGAATTTTTTCCTAATTTGAACGTTTATAATTCACTTATTTTTATTTTAATTATATTTTAAAACCAGGGTTTTAACAAAAATTAGTTTTGTTTTTAACATCGCAATTTTCAGGGTTTCGGGCAACCTTTCAAAGCCTGAAAAAAAGAGTTCCGTGCAATTTTTGGGCTCGTAGATGTTTTTTGCCGTGTTTTTGGAGATGGATGAGGGGCTATTGTTTCGGGGGAAAGAGATTGACTCTCGGAAAAAGAGATGGATAGATACAATCTCGAGAATTGACAACAAGAGAGGGAAGGAGACGAAGTGCTAACAACGGATGAAAAAGCTGTGAGAACAGGGGGACGAGAGCATGTTCCGTTCCATTTCTCTTTACGGGCTGGAGAGCACAGCGTAGCGACATGGAACATCCAAAGTGACAAGGCGGGCTAGCAGAGATTTTTGGGGAAAGATAAGTACTATTCAAAAAAGTTGTCAGATTTTTGCAGGAAATTATTCTTAATCGATTAACTGCCTGCCAGTTGACGCGTTTAAGATACTAAAAAAATGTGGCGATTTTTTACAGCTGATTTTTAAATGCAAACTTTGAACTGTCTGTCATTTTAACGATTTTTCAGGTCAGGTACACAGAATTACCGCAAAATTATTTGCTAGCTCGCCCAATCGATCCAAATTTGTCACTTTGGCTACACTGTATGTCAGTTTAGCTATTCAAACTGAATTTCGGACATTTTTTAGGTGATCGACTGTCAAAAAGCCTTTCAATTGGCTATTTGTTGACCCACCCACCCACTCTCTTTCCTCTCTTTAGGGAGTTTCAAAGATACCCGCGAGGGCGGAAACGCGTGAAAAATAGAAAGTGCGCGCAAACAATTTGTTTATTTGAGACTTGTCTATATTTTTCTGTAGTTTGTAGGGTTGCACTTCTCAAAAAAATTGAACTATGTCTGTCAGTTTGCATCTTGAGATTTTTTGAGAGCGTGTGAAACACGGAGGTTAGCAAATTTGCTAGTTACTGTTTGGAGGAGCGAAAGAGCGAGAGAGAGAGAGAGGGAGAGAGAGTCAGAGAATGATAGAGAGAGCTACAACAGTACATTCTGTGTCAATCTGTCTGTCAATTCATCTGTTTGTCCGTGTGTTTGCCCCCTTGTTTGTCAATTTGTCCACCAGTGTGCTGTTGCACGCGGCCACCTGAAAAGTGCTAAACGAAGCCAAACAATTCACTCAAGCAGCGCACCATGGCCACCCTCGGGTGGGTTCAATTTTTTTGCAGGTAACCAACGTGTTTAAGGGACCCGGAACGACAAAATATTGGAATTTTGCCTTGCGACTGGCTATGGATTTTACTAGCGCCCGGGTTTCAGTGCGCAAACGATTACGACGTAAAAACTACGGAAAAACGGCGTGTGCGTTGCGTGCCGCGGTCCGGTAGAATCGGATGATTCGGACGCTTTGAAGCTCACGACGCGGGAACCATGTGGATTTTATATGCCGAGCTTACAGGATTTTTTAAAGCATCCCGAAAGCGCTAGAAATCTACCCCTTCAATGCACTAGGTCCTGACAGCTACGCGACATGCAAAATGACGCGTAAATCCACGTAAATTCGGGTGCAATCGGTTACGCAATGGAAGATTGGTCTGGAGCGTTGCGTATCCGCATGCTCGTCAAAATCCATAGACAATCCATCGCCCAAAATCGAAATGCCTGCCTTGCCCCTTCATTCAAAACTCCAGAAAATCCCGTAAGAAAGCAGAAATCGGTCCAAAAAGAGGAAATTCACGTCATTTCCCGTGCTTCCCCTCGGACAATGAAAAAACATTGCCAAAATAACATTGAGGTGTCATTTGTTGTCAAGCGTATCTTCCAATGCTTATTTGCCATTTTCACGCATTTTTTCCGCTTTTTGCCTCACTTGTCCCCAGCTGCAGTCGATCAACAATCTCTCCTCCTCCACGCGTGCGGCTACTACGAAAACATTTTTCTGTTCGTAAAAATGGATAGAGAGAGACGGAGAGAGAGCGAGAGAACGAGAGAGAGTGAGAGAGTGACAGAGAGAGTGAGAGAGTGAGAGAGAGAGAGAGTGAGAGAGGGGAGAAACAACACAATACCTACACTACACGTAGATACCATCTACACTCCCCTCTGCACACACACAACATCTACAAAGATAGATCTGATCGCGGAGAGGGGATCAAGGGAATCGTTAGGAATTTACTCGAAATTTGGCGGATTTCGAGTTCCAGATGGGTTTCAAAATTGGAATTTAGCGAACTGGTGGATTTCAGGACAAAACTTCCGAGGCTCTGAAAACTAATATTTTGAAATCCCAACCTAGTAAGACCCTCAACAATTTCGATACTTAGCTTGGAAAATTTCGGAATTTTATGGTCTTTTACAGAAAAAATCAAAGCCTAAAATTAGGGAGTTTTAAAGCTTAAAAGCTGCTTAAAAAACCATAGAGTATAATGTTTAAGGCCAAAAATCGATCACTTCCATGCAGAATTCGGCATTTGGAAATTTAATTTTACAAATTGAAGCTAAAGTTCTGCTAAACGGCGTTTCGAAAAACTACCGTAAAAATGGAATTCGACATTGAGGGTCGGGGGTTCGGTTTCGCAAGGAATTTAGTTTTTTGCTTTTTGGTAATTCAGCAGCAAAACATTTTTCTATGATTACCTAGTGCGCGATTTAAGCCTGGCTCTCGCTCTATAGCGCCGCAGGCCCAAGGAAAGGTCCTTGGCCCAGGCTTTCGCGCCGCAGGCCAAGGATGGGTCCTTGACACACGCTCTCGCGCCGCAGGCTAAACTCGGAAGAAAAAGCAGTAGCTAGCGCCGCAGGCTGAAAGATTAGCGCAAAGATGGTTCTAGCGCCGCAGGCAAAAAAGAAGCTATTGAAATCCATGATTCCTGGACAGGGTCCAGTGCAAAAGGGCCGCGAAGCGGTCGTTTTCCACTGGTTTTACTGATGATGTTCTCTCACTCTGTCTCCCTCTCTCTCTCTCTCTCTCTCTCTCTCTCTCTATCTCTCCCTCTCTCTCTCTCTCTCTCTCTTTCTCGGTCTCTCTCTCTCTCTCTTTCTCTGTCTCTCTCTCTCTCTCTCTCTCTCTCTCTCCTCTATTTGGGGTCATATTCACTGTCTATCGGTCTTTGTGTGTCGATGGGTGCCATTTATTTGCCCATCTTTTTCTCTCTGCATCTCTTCGACATTTCTGTGTACTGTCACTTCTGAAGCCAGCCGAGAATAGATCAGCATTCAGGAGAGAGAGTAGAGAGCAGCGAGAGAAGCAGTGAAAGAGAGCGAAATGGATTATTTGATTGTCAGAAACCATTCGACCCGCAGCCTGAAATATCTCCAGCTGATTCCGTGGCTTTTCTCTCTAAACAATGGTCAGACAGATGGCCAGAAAATCACATTTCGTAAGCGGGATTTAAAAGAATGAACTCCAGGATTTTAAAGGACTACTGAATGCAAATTTTCTCAAAACTGAAAAACCCATAAAATCCAAAAATGCTCAGAATTAAAGGCAGGGGAAAAGTTGAAATCGACCTCTTCTACCGGCTAGGTCTAGACAGGTTCACAGTGCTCCAAATGGCACTGTGAATATCATCTGCTGGGACTATGCCCTTTTGGGTGAAATTCCCACGGTGTTGGGCCAGTGGAGGGAGAATTCAAATAATTAAAAAAGCCGCGTTATTGTGGTTTTAAATGGACTATAAGCCGCGCGAATCGACCCTTCCAATCGATTGGGTCTAGACAACCACACGGCACGCCAAATGGCATGATAATACTATTGAAAGCCACAATCCGAGCGATTATATTGAACTGGTCTCTGGCCGGTCCGTGGCAGTCTAGACCTAGTGGATCGAAGGAGTCGAGTCTTGTTCTGTCCCGCCCCTTTTAAGGCGGCATTCAAGCCGGGAAGCAAAAGAAAAACTTCAACAGAGTACAAAATCACCATTTTTGAAAGATTCGTTGATCGTAAATCCAATTTTTCTGTGTTGTGCAGCAGAGATTAGTGGTTGTTGATGCGTACTTCTGAAAATAGATATCCGGGTTGCGGATTTAAAAGAGCACTTTCGAAATTTTAGGATTTGGTAGACATCTTTTTTGGGGGTAGTGTCGATGGGTAGATTTGAGAGTGTATCTGGGCTATGGATAGAGAGCTAAAGAGAGAGAGAGAGAGAGATAGAAAGAGAGAGAGCCAGCGAGAGAGATAATCCATCCACCGGAAGTCCGTCGTCGTGTCTACATCGTCTTCTTTCAGGACGTCTTCGATTCCTTCCAATACCAGGAAATGTCCTTCAAAAATCGTCATATTTTATGTCTTGTAGCTTTGCATGTCTTATTATTATTATGCCAAACCTTAACATGTTCGCAATTTTTGCACGGAAACACTCTACAAAAATGACCCAATTACAGTACTCCTGCTTTCTAAAATTGGAAACGGAACTTTTCACGAACGCTAAAATACCTTCTGACGTGCAGCCGAAAGGCTAGACGACCTTTCCAAATCGAGAGCATTACCAAAAGTCCTTTTAGCTGGGTGCTGAGGTCTGCCGGAAATTATCAGGGGACCCACGCAGGCGTCTCTAGGCGTGGAACCTCGACCTCACAGACCCTCTTTCTTCTGAAGAATAGTACTCTGTTATACCTAGCAGTTGATTTTGAGGATTTTCATTGCTTTTATCGTGAATTTACCGCCTAAAAGGTCTGATAAGTGAAGGAATCGATCCCTTTCCACGACTAGGTCTCGACCGTTACTAAATACGCTACCCTTTTTACTTTTTTTGATATCCTATATCCATAATACCCTTTTTTTGCTGAAATCCCGCCCAATTTGGCTGGAAATTGAGATGAATCGAAATTGAAGGTGTTGTCTAGACCCAGTCGACGCCGGGGTCGATTTTCGTGCTTTTTCACACCTTTAAAGGCTCTTGTAACCTCCAGTTTGTTGAACTGCCTACCCACCTTGCAAATTACAGCCGAATATGATTTTAAAGGGATTGTCAAGTAAGCACTTAGTTTTTTAACTTCACAAGCCCTTTAAAAAGTTCTGGAATCTCCACCGATCTAAAATTATGACATTTTTAGCATTTTCAGCCTGCCGTCTGATGTGCCCAACGCTAAACTACACGGCTTTCGTCAACCTGTGCTGTCAATTATTTCCGGGTCTCCTAAGGTGGCGAACGCGAAACTACGAAGTACACTGTGAACGGAAACAGTCCATGAGGGTAAGGTTGGGTTGAAAAGTCGAAAAAACCAAATTTTTGATGGCCAAATTAAAACTGATCGTTTTTACATGGCATCCAGTCGATCGCTTAGAGTAGCTCGGTGGAATTGTCAAAAACCGCTAATTTTGGAATTTTCCTGCAGAATTGAGGATAGTTTAATTTTTTAACACCCTCACGGAGGACTAGTCAAGTTCACAGTCAAGTTGTACAGTTTTTATACTTTTTAGACAAAATTGAGTGTATTTACAGTTCAGTTTTAGATCAACTTTCCTCAATTTACATGTTGTAATTAGAATCAAAAAGCCGTTTTTGCATCTGGAATTGGCCCCGGAAAATCCGAATCATCTCAAACATTCGAATTTATCGCTTATCCTAATTTCTGAGCAGTTTTAGTTCCGTAGTACCTGAAATTACGAGCCAGTTTACACCCGTACAAACTAGTCTTTTTGAGGTGTCCAAAACGTTGCTCAAAAAAATGTTATGAAAAACCAGAGCACCCTCCCTGACGTCACCCCTGTATGGGGCAGGAGGTCCCTGTGGGGGATTACCCCTTTCCGCCCTCCCCGTCCCCACTGACCGTGTGGCCTAATGGATAAGGCGTCGGACTTCGGATCCGAAGATTGCAGGTTCGAGTCCTGTCACGGTCGAAACTTTTTGCTTTTTGGGGGTAGAGGTGGAAAATGGTCTCTGCTAGCCTGCACGCTTTTTAGAAAATTCTAGAACCCATTTTTGCCAAAACTTACTGAGAGTTGCCGGAATCGTCAACAGCGCTGGTTTCCCAAAAATTTTGCCTGCTAGTTTTGCTCAGAAATTTTTGTTTTAGCTAGGATAGTTAGAAAATTGTGTCTGCTAGCATGCCCTATGTTTAAAAATAATCGATAAAAAGCGGATTTTCTCCCAAAAACCACTACTGCTACACGCCTCCCCTCAAGCATTCAGAAAAAAGCAATTCCCGAATTTTCCACAAAAATCCCTGCTAGTTTGCCCTTATTGTACTGGTGTGTTTCACCCGAAATCCAATGCAAAGTGCTACTATCGGATGTTTAGAATATTCATCAACATCCCCGGGTTATACCCGGGAGAAGAGGAGATTACGGTGGGAATGGGCAGCAGGGAGGGCGAATTTCAAAACGGAAATTTGGATTAGCCGTCGACCACTCTATTCCCCCCGGCCAAGGCCATTCTCGACAAGACCCACCTATTTTGCATCAAATTTGGAGGTTTTGTAAAAATTTAGATTCGGGATATCACGTTTTACGGTCATTATGGAAATTGGGCAACCTGGCAGAGATGATTTCGGAAAGTCGGGAATCAGACACAACTAGCAGCCATTATCTGTATTGTAAATTAACGGCTTTTTAGGCGTTGATTTTAGCCAATTCATGTTTTAGCCGTTCAAAACCCGGGGCAAGCTAGCAGAGATAACTTCATATTCGTGAATTTGGCTACGCGCTTCAGAAAATTTTTACGTTTGGTTAGCCCATCGAAAAGGGCAGGCTCGCAGAGATCATTTCGGATGGTTGGAAAGAGCCAAGCACCTAGCAGGGATCATTAAATGCCTAAAATTTAAGGTGTCAGCATTCGAAATTAGAAGGCAAGCTCGCATATATTTTTGGGAGTCATGAAAGCCGTTGACAAGTCCACCATTTGCTTTAAACGTTTTTAAATTTCGCCTGAAGGACTAGGTTGACGAGGCGATCATTCAGAAGCCGGGGCAAACTAGCAACGACCATTAAGGATGCGTTGGCATTTCTGAAAATCCGTATACTTGTATATATTTCTGGGCAATCAGTGTTCCAACTAGCGCGTCCCATTGGGGGGAGGTATTCGGCGGAGTGTGTTTTAATTGAAAAGCTTAGCGGTGGAAAGTGGAATGTGGTACCCAGTCTTCTTCGATGGACCCTTTGCAAAGGCATCCTTCTCGGATTAGAATCCTTTAGAACGCCCCTTTTCATCGATAGATTTTGAATTACTGGGCTTGGTTTCGAATCTAAAGTTTTTAGCTGCTTAGCCAAGGTTTTGGGCCTGCGAAGCTCTTTAAAAGGAGATTCCTCAGTATTGTATCGCGTTTGTCTAGACCCAGGCAATGGAGGGGTCGATTTCCACGCTTTCTAACTGTTTTAAGATATTTAAAAACCTTTAGAAATCAATGTAGCGCTTTCAGATGGGCGCGTGCACATCAAGACGGCGCCATCACGTCTCGGAGTTGATGGACGATGAGATTGCCGCAATTCGAGAAGTTTGGGTCAAGTACGTTTTGTTACTTTTGACGCTGAAAATCTATATAAAATTAATTTACTTGAGTTTAGGGCGAAAAACGAGGACGTCGGCAAGAAAATCCTGCAAACACTCATCGAAAAACGGCCAAAATTCGCCGAATACTTCGGGATCCACTCAGAATCGCTGGATATGAAAGTGCTCGTCCAAGTCAAGGAATTTCAGTTGCAGGTAAAAAAAAAAATAGAAAATCTAACTTAAGCCAAAACTTCACTAATTTAAAGCATTTTAATCAACAAAAAATCATGCATTAGGTTTTAGATTTCTTATTTATGAAAATTCCGCTTTTTTTCAGGCGCACCGAATCCAGAATTTCTTGGACACAGCCGTGGGATCGCTTGGTTTCTGCCCAATCTCTTCCGTTTATGATATGGCACATCGGATTGGCCAGATACATTTTTACAGGTAAAAAGTATAATTGTCATCTTAACGTTATTTTTACAAATTCAGAGGCGTGAATTTTGGGGCGGAGAATTGGCTTGTCTTCAAGAAGGTCACGGTGGATCAGGTGGGTAAAAAACGTTAATTTATTGAGTTTTTAAGCCGCTTGAAGGATATGCTAATTATGTAGGCTTCATCCATTAAAATGGGTTAAAATGGTTTCTAAAAACGTAGCATTTTAAAAAACGAGGAAGAGCTTCAAAAATGTTCAATAATGTAAAAAACTGGTTTTATTTATTATATTAAGTTTTCATTAACGTAGTAATTATAAAAAATTACATTTAATTCCAGTTAAATGTAATTAACTTTATTCTGAATTTTTCCCCGCCCTTTTTTGTAAAGAGAAAAAGCTCCCGGCTTGCGTAATCTTCGCCCCGGGCAGCCCTTCGGTCCCCCTGTCAGATAGCCCCCTCAGCTTCTCCCCTTCACGGTCCAACCATAGCTCAGTTGGTAGAGCGGAGGACTGTAGAGTTGGCAGCTATCCTTAGGTCACTGGTTCGAATCCGGTTGGTTGGAATGTTTTTGCTTTTCGCTCCAAATAACCGCTAACGTTTTGCTTTTTGGTTTTTAACCATACTTTTTAAAAATCTGATCTTAACTCGCTCAGAAATCACAATTTTGAAGGTATTTTTCCGACCATTAACGAAAATAGAGAAAAGTACAAATTTTAGTCTGATTTTAAGGTACACAAAAACTGAAGTTACGTGTATATTTTAAGGTGACAATGCCGAAAGAATTGCTCAGCGAGATAGAGAAGCGAAGAGAGACGGAAATCAGGGATTTGGAGAAGAGTCTGGAGAGAGGATCTCTTACGGGCTCGATTCGAGAGCCAAATCACCTCAACGCCGACCTGCTTACTGTATGTTATTCTGTGAAAATTCTTTAAATTGAATTAATTTGACAATTTTATGTAGTAGTTATTGATTTGTTTCAGGATCTTACGAATTCTTATTCTGGCGGAAATTACCTGGCCAAACAGGGCTGGAATAAACTGATGACGGTCATTGTCAGGGAGATGAAGAAAGGTATTTAATTTGACTGTTTTAATTTATTTTGTAATTTATTAAAGCTATAAAGATCACGAAAAATCCATTATTCCAGGTTTCCTCGAGGAGGCGATGCGAAATTGCCGCGAAGAGGACAACCTTCCCATATTTTCCACGGCCAATGTTTGATTGTTTTCTCCATTTTTTTTGGTTTGAAAATCGTAAATAAAAATGTTTTTTAAAAAATATATAATACAAGAGTTTTAACAAGGAAAATTAATCTTCCCGAAATTTAAAAAGTCAAGCTGCAAAAAAATCACGTTTTTTTTATATATTTTTTTCGATAATCTAGTGGTGGATCGCTCTAAAAATTTGCAGGCACCTATGTTATACTGTCTTACAGCTCTATGCAAATTTTCAAAGCGATTGGGCTTAAAATAAAAATTTTAGAGCCGAAAAACCGTATAGATTTTCAAAAATCCGACTGAAAATCTCCAAAACCAGTCAAAAACCGGCTTTCCTGGTATAAAAGCTATTCCTTAACGTTTCTTCCATCCAACAGCACCACTCTAGGCTTTTCCGAGCCCATTCCACCCCAACTTTCACTACTTTCACCCCTTCTCCCGTCGATCACCCGAGATTCGCAATAGGCTACGCGCCGTTCCCCTGAACACGGAGAAAACGTGCTCTCCCCGCCCGACCGATCGAGCCACAGCGACCCGGCGCCTAATAAAACGTCCGGTAGAATTGGAAACCAAGAAAGACCGCAACGCGTGCGATAGACGCGTCGCGCCATTGCGAAAGCAAGCCTGCGCAGCTAAAATCATGCTGCTATTTCGCGCCCCAGGCAAAAATCCGTACAGTACGCCTTTTCCCGGGAGCCATCGGGACCGAACCCATGGGCGGTTGTGGAGCACCCACCCCGATTTCAAGGGGATAATACACACCCCTTTCTCTCTCTTTCCCTCTTTCTCTTTCTCTTTCTCTTTTCTCCTAGAATCGACCGCGGGCTGCGGGTCACGACGTAATATCGACAGCCTGCGAGGTACCACCCTGTAATTTTTAGCTAGGCGCCTTTCAAGTCTGATGTCTATTGGTGTTCAATTTTACACAGTGAAATAGCTGCCGGGTTTCTGCCGGATGGCAGCCGGGAAAAATGGCTCTGCCGGCTGGCAGCCGGGATCTTGCCGGTTTTCTGCCGGATTTTTGCCGGGACCTCTGGCAGAATCCCGGCTGCCGGCTGCTCGACCTGGCAAAAAGCCGGCGGCCGGGTTCTTGCCGGCCCGCTGCCGGGTCTGCCGGAATCCTGCCGGCTTTCTGCCGGCTGCCGGGATACTGCCGGATTCTTGCCGGTGTAAACATGTATTTATTCGTAGCCCTACCCCAACTTTCGAATTTCTCGGCTTTTCCCTGTTTTCTTTGCGCGTTCAGTTTCTTCTTTCATAAATTTAGATTTTTACAGTTCTTCAACAAGAGGTAAGTATACAGCTTATAAAAACGTTTGATGTTTTTAGAACGCAGTCTGTGAATTGGTACTAGAGTTTTTAGATTTGATATATGGCAACACCCTTTGATTTCTCGCCAAATTAATGGAAGTTTTCAGATAAAGTTTATTTCGATTCAATATCTGCCGCCGTGTTTCTGGGTTCAATGTGCCTGTATGTCAAGTTAAAAGGAACTGCAGACGAGCCAGGTATTTCAGTTTCATTAGCCTTTTAGGAAGTTTTGGGGAAAGGAAGCAAGAGAAGTTTAGTACAATCTAACCGTACTGCGCCTGCTTCTCGTATCCAAGCACCGTGGTTTTAAAAGTATGTTTACTATTAAGTTAAGTTTAATGGGTTTAAAAACTCATTAACGCTGAAAAAGGTTAAACTAATGCAAGTTTACAGTTCGCTGTTGCTGCGAACGTCTACTGCCAAGTCTCGTGCTTCGAAAAGTAAGTGATAAACGAAATTAAAGACAAGATAAAGCACTAGTATATTGGCACAAGATTACAGGCGTCGCCTACGTTGCAATAGCCAAGCGGAAGCGGAAGCATTATATTGGCAGAAGCACGGCAAATGCCCGGCGAATAACCGGCAGGATGCAGGCAAGAACCTGGCAAAAGCGATTCGCGAAGAGCCGGCATGTGCCGGCAGAAACCCGGCTGCCGGGTTTTCGCCGGATGGCAGCCGGGTTTCTGCCAGATGGTAGCCGCCGGCTGCCGGCGGCAGCCGGATGGCAGCCGGCGGCTGCCACCCGGCAAGAACGCGGCGATTTCCCGGTTGCCACCCGGCAGGATGCCGGCATCCATGTCTCTGTGTATCGATGTGGCTACTTTCTGATTCTTGTAATTTAATTTTTCCTCTAGCTTAAATCCTTAATGTTTCGAAATATCCATTTTTCTATTCGAGTTTCGACAGTTTTCGCGTTGAAACCGGCTTTTGAAATCAGATTTTTTTATTCTGGAGCGATTTTTCCAATATGATTGTTTTTATGGCTATTTTATTTTAATTTAGAGTGGCTATTAGATTCAAAAAAATATTCCTGCAAATTTATAAGGATCATATTCAGATTTTTTTTGTTCGAGACATCGAATTTTCTAAAAATTTCTAGGTTTTTGAGGTTTTATTGATTTTATTATCAATGAAGAGGCTGAATTTTCATTATTTGTAGTTTTCAGACTTGTGGTTTTTATAATGCGCTAATTTATTCAGGTCTGACGGTCGAGTCACCCCTCAACGAAGGAATTTCGTCAGATGACGACGGCCACGGCGAAGAAACGGGTGACCCTCGATCAACTTGTCGGTTATTTTATGTACCGTAATCGATCCGTTATTTAATTAATTTAAGCATAGTATCGTCTGAAAAAAAAAGAAAAACTGCACATACCAAGATTTACGATTTTTTTAGGAATTTTGCGTAAAACGGATCCGAGTGGTCGAGGAGGGGATGTGGGATGATTTAATATTACCGGTAAGTTTTTGCAGTAATTATGGATTTTTAAAGTATACCAGAATAGAAAAAAATCGAGTTAAAAAAGCTAAGAAAAATATCAAAAATTTTAGGCCCCATGCCCGAAAAAACCTTCAAAATCTGCAGAATCGAGCGATTGTCCTACGGTAAAAAAATGGCAGTATTTTTTAAATTGATTTTTTTAGATAATGGAAACGGAGCCCATTCAACAAAGACTTTCCATGTGTTCCCAAATTTCCTCTGCTTGCTCTTCGGAAGGTAATACCTAAAGATGTATCGAAAACGAAAATTTACCCTGAAAGATCTGGTTTATGTTTTACCATTTAATTTAATCAATATTTGCAGCCGAGGATGAAGATATTGACGATCTGCAGGACTCAATTTTATACGGGGATGATTATGAAAAAGATGGAAAAGATGGGGCGGAAGCTGTCGAGGTAAGTGGCCCCCATTGCCCTTCCCTTTAAAAAATCTAAAATTAAGCTTAAAGGATTTTATTAATTTAATTGAATATAAAACAACTATTAAAATTAATCGATTTTTTTTTCAGCTGTCCGGGCTCGCAATTGAAGACGCCGAGATTTACATCGAAGGATTAGGCGCGTTGCCAGCCGGTGCCGTCTCCATCGCCTCCTAATATTTCTGAATTTCTAGTCAAATTTTTGAAATTATAGAAAATTGCTTTACCCGCCTTTGCCTACCGTAATCGGTTCAATTATAGATTTTTTTTGCTTTGATAAAATAGGTGCCCTTTTTCCCGAAGTGCCGGTCTGTGATGCCCTCCTCTCCTTTCGTCGATTCGCTTATCATTTGGTGTAGTTTGTAGCCATCTGGCATGATTTTATCTGTATCTCTCGCTCTCTCTCATTCTATCGCTTTTTACCAGATTTTTTGGTCTTTTTTAAGCGTTTTGTTAGCTTTCGCTCTCTCTCTCTCTCCCTCTCTCTCTCTCTGTCACTCTCCCGCCCTCGCTCTCTCTCTCCCGCTCTCTTTCTCTCTCTCTCTCTCTCTCTCTCTCTCTCACACATTCTTACTCTCTCTCGCTCTCTCCCGTCGTTTTCTCTGTATTTTTGACGTTTTTTAAGATTTTTTAGAACGGGTTGCTCCCCTTTTCAAATTCTGCTTCAAAAACCCATCAGAAAATTATGGTGATTGCCTTCCCGATAGAAATTGCAGCTTTCAAATCACACGAGTGGCCTTACAAAATATGATAAATTTTCACGGCTCTACTTTGTTTAAAATGCAAATTATTTAATGTGCCAAAAGAGCAAGGGTTGACCGATATTTAAGATTTAATCGCATTTAAATGTCTAAAGATTTTTCTGTGGTGGTTTTCTAGTCCCCTTAAAGTTTTATTAGGTCTAAAGTTGTCCTCCCAGAGCCAATTTTACGCCTTTTTTATTTGAAAATTCTGTATTAGACTTTAGAAAATGGTGCGCGCTTATTATATGCAAGATCCGGTCACTAACCAGCGAGATTCTTGCGAATTGGATCCACCTAGAGAAGCCACTGAAGAGGATTTGAAAAGATGTGATGTTTGGACGATGAAGGTGAGAGAGAGGGAGAGGGAGGGAGAGAGGGCGAAAAAGAGAGCGAGAGAGAGAGAGGGAGAGGGAGGGCGGGAGAGAGAGCGAGCGACTACTAAACCTATATTTACGTAACTGAATTCAGATCCCAATCGAGAATGACTGGGAGCAAAAGTTAGATGAAGAAGCGAAGAAAGTCGGACTCAACTACCGCGATGAAATCCACGTCAATAAGGATAAAATGCCGAATTATGAGAAAAAGGTAGAGGAAAAGAGAGATAGAGAGAGAGAGGGGGCAGAGAGGGAGAGCGATAGAGAGGGAAAGAGAGTGAGAGACTGGACGAAAAGCTAACGAATACCTATTTTCAGATCAAAATCTTCTTCGAGGAACACCTCCACGTCGACCCGGAAGTCCGATTTGTGAAGGGTGGCAGTGGATATTTTGACGTTAGAGACAGAGAGGTAAAATGTTTTTTTTTGACTTGTTGGTCCCTTTAAAAGCGTAAAATTAAATTCATTTAAAATCTAATATAATAAAAATTAAGTCGAAAATCAACTAAATTAAATTTATTCGGTTTTGTTCAGGACAAATGGATCCGGCTGGCTGTCTCCGCAGGGGATTTCATCTTCCTACCCGCTGGCATCTACCATCGATTTACAGTGGATAATAATGTAAGCAATCGATTATTTTGCAACCAAAAAATCTCAAGCAGTGGCTTTCCAGTTCCTTGAAAGGTTCTGTCAAGTACAAAAACCTACTAGGTCTAGACAGCTACGCGTCACCGCCAAATGACGCCTTGAAGCTTGGTTTTTGCTCCATGGCTCCTTAAAGGGACAGGGGCGGCATAAGTCAATCGATTACGCGCGGGAAAGAAAATGTCTCTGCGCCTCTCCCCTGGGCGCCCTCTCTCGCCGCTGCATCTGTTGAACCCCCCTCTCCCCAAGGGGGGTTCAACAGATGCTGTCCTCATCTCTTTAAAGTCTGTTTCAGTGCGTAATAAGGCGTTTTGCGTAGTTGTCGAGACCTAGTTGATGGAGAGGGTTGATATTGCGCTTACCCGTTCCTTTAAAACGACGCTGGTTCATTTTGCCAAGTTGTTCGTGCTTCATCTTCCCCCCGATCTCTCTCTCCTTCTCTCGCTCTCATCTCTCTCTTTTAGGACTACATCAATGCGATCCGTCTGTTCAAAGACGAGCCAATCTGGGAGGCGTTCAATCGCAGCGACCATCAAACTGATGAAAAACCGATTCGGGCCGAATATTTGAATACCATCCAATAAGTGTAACTTTCCATTTTCACTTTTGTATTTTTTATACACTGTAGAGATCAATAAATTGTGGGTGCCCCATTAATGCGCCCTGTTTCTTCTTCTCCGCCCAACATTTCACGGCTAGCCATTCGATGACCGAGATCAACAGCAGAAAACCGAATCCGGTTACCACCTGAAATTGGCGTTAAAGGGATTGAAAAGGCATCGAGACTGACTTGCACAGTGTATGTCAATAAAACTATGTGAATTTTCAAAATCGAAAAAATACATAGTTTCGAAAATTCCAAATTTTTAGGGTGATTTTTGCGGTGTTGCCTTTAAAAATAAGAAGATGTACCGCGGAGTATTATCTATTTAATTTAACTAACAGGGATATGCAAAAAAAACTCACATCATAATATGAATTTACCATAATTCCGTCAGTGACATTATTACTGTACACGTGGATGTCGATTGACTGGAAAATATCTCTTCAATCATTTCTTTTTAATTCTAAATTAAATCCAGTTTGTCAAAAAAAACTTGAATAATTAATTTTTCTTCGTTAGTTTAATTAAAACACTAACTGGATTTCGTATGAGTTTCATAGTATTCATTAAGTTTGGAAACGCGATTCAATCCATTTAACCCACCAAAAATACAGGGTATGCATGAGCCAACAGTACAATCCGTTTTCGCATCCCGATGACGGTTAGAATAAATGTGATGATAGTCAATAGACACCACAGAGAATTCAAGAATATTATGGCAATGACAGCAGCAAGAGAGTATGAGACACGATCACGGTCTGATGGGATCCTAAATATATCAGATTAAAGGCACTGGGAAGTCCGAAAATCGACCCTTTCCAACGACCAGGTCTAGACAGCTACGCAACACGACCATTGACGCAGGTTATATCTTGAATTAGCGTCCTTGAGATGCATAGAAATCAAATCGTATCGTATCAAATCAATCGTTTGGCGCGTCGAGTAGCTGTCTAGACCTAGACAGTGTAAGCGGTCGATCTCGTTGGGCTTGTGGATACCCCCTCGCTTAGATTTTTGTAACTTTCATGGTGATCGCTCTGGCCCGAAAATCGACCCCTTGCCATTAGGTCTAGACAACTATGTGACGCGCTAAATCACGTACGGCACACGAGTTTAAAAGCGTAGCCAAGCTATCCAGTCCTAATTGACGGAAAGGGTTGATTTCTGAACTTCCTGGTCTCTTTAGAAACCCGCAAAACAGTGAATTGACACTGCTCGAATGCTAGCAACACGCCACAACCGCGTTTGCGCGCTTTAAAGGGAGCTCTATTTTGGAGATAACTCGCTGGAAAAGGCAAGGAAACAAGAGCAAAATCTCGAAATTTGAAGGGGATTGCGAGCCAAATATCCCCCCCACCGTAACCCATTTTCACAATACCTTTTATGCAAAACGTAATAGACATAATCGGAATATGTGACAGCCGCGATTCGACCGATTATCTGGAGAACAGAGCACGTGAAAAATATCCATTCCAAACGTGTTGTCTTTCTAATATGTTTTCGAATCCAGCAGGCACCGCCGGGCATTAGAAATTGACCGGAAAATTGAGAATTTATTGGTAAAATTTAATTTCCTTATCTTCTGTGATTCTTTGGGGTGAGCAAATCGCATTAGGTGTCCGGCGGAATTGTTGACTTTTCAACGTCAACAAATCTGCTCGACGAGACGAAAGCGCGCGCCCACAACGGTTAATATGCGTAATGACAAGGGTTAGCCAAAATATCTTCCGGTGCGGAATTTCGTGTGTTTCACGAAGGCAAATTCCTGCGTTGGAGATCGGCTGCGATGCCCTAATTGTTTTGTCTTAAGGGAAAAGCGCGTTGTTTTTTGTCGATATATACATATATAGACGAATCTGGATGGCAGCTTGCCAAAATGTCGACATTTTTGGAGCTTAGAAGCTGTTAAAAAATTATTTTTGAATATTTTATCTCTATTAAATGGATGGCAGAGAGCCAGAAAAAAACCTGGTTTTATACAGCTACCGACCACAACCCTCAAAGAACATCGAATTTTGACCGGATTAACACGCTCAGTTTTACTAATAAACACAAATAATCTTTGACACACAATGCCAAAAATAAATAGCATTAAAAAAACTGAGAGGCGTTTTAGGAGATCTCTGTCACAATTTATTCGAATGCTAACAAGTAAGTCGGGAACTTCATTTCAACAAGAGACCTAAAAAGAAGGAAAGTGTTTTTGACCTAAGTGACAAATGTTAAGTAAAATACATCAATCGATAGAAAATTAAAAATTAATGCCAGGCTTTAATATCAGTTTTTGCGGAACGCCTCTCTCTAAAAATTATTTGGGCTTTAAACTCAGCGGCCGTTCGGCAACAACTGCGTGGCATCTCAGGTCAAATTAATCTGCTGCTGTTGATTTCTTTCACTGATCACCGGGGTAGTCTCCAGGAGAAAACTCCGGGCCGGACTATTTCATGTTCATGGTAATTTTAGGAATTTTGAATCGTTTATTGCGATAAAGCTTTGAATTTAGAAGTTACGGGGAGAGACGCGAAAAAAGGAGAACAAACGCCCAAATGGGAGGATTTTTTATGCTGGAAAAGAAACATAAACCGACGAAAGGCTTTTAAAAAACTGTTTTTTTTTTCTGGTTGACCGGGCTTCATTTCTCGCAACGGATGACCGTGCGGCACACGAAACCGTTGGTTGTCTAAAAACGTCGTGTGTCGTGGGCGCAAGTGTCGTGGTATCGTGTAGCCACGAAACCCTCTATTTTCGCTAGGAGGCAACATTCTAAATTAATAATTAGTGTGTCGCTCAGTTATTTTTAAAACCAGTGGAAAAAGCCCGCTTCGCGGTCTAACAAGAAGTGCTTTTTTCGAGTCATCTGCAAAACCTTACGAGACCTAGCTCCTTCGATAGAGAATTCGATTCTCAACAAAACCACGTTGTTCTTTTTTGCAGAATGGCTATCCCTGATTTTATAAAATTGTAAAACTGCACCCAAAAGCCTCTCTTTTGGCTCGAAAGGCACTCATGGTAAGGGACGGACACCAGTATTTTAATTTATAAAATCAGGGACAGCCATTCTGCAAAAAAGAACAACGGGGTTTTGTTCAGAATCGAATTCTCTATCGAATGAGCTAGGTCTCGTAAGGTTTTGCAGATGACTCGAAAAAAGCACTCCTTGTAAGAACCACGAATTCTAACCCTTTCCTTTCTTTAAGCCTGGGGCGCAAGTGCCGGAGCCCCGGAGCCATTCCTCGGCCTGAGGCGCCAGAACGCGGGCTACGTTCGAAACCTTGAGCCTGCGGCGCTAGCTACTGACTTTACTTTCCATATTGGGCCTGCGGCGCAAGAACCGGAGTAAAGGAGCCATTCTTTGGCCTGCGGCGCCAGAGCCAGCGTTGCGCTAGAATTTGTAAGCCTGCGGCGCTAGTTACTGGTTTTTCTCCAGGCTTTGGCCTGCGGCGCAAGAGCCCGGGTCCAGGACCCATCATTGGTCTGCGGCGCGAGAGCCTTGGGCCAAGGAATTTTTTGGCCTGCGGCGCTAGAGCGGGGGCCAGGCCTATCCCCCGCACACCGAGAGCCTAGAAATATGCTTTGTTGCTGAACTACCAAAAAGCAAAAAGTTAGATCCGGGCAGGATCCGAACTCACTACTACGCGGCAGATAGACGCAACTGCACTGCACCGCCGTGATGATGGGAACGCGCTGCGGGAAAGGCCTCTTGTCTCCTGGGGGAGCCGGGGGGTGGGAGGCAAAGAGAATGGCGGCCGAATGATGCCGGAGGGAGGCCTACTGGTCACTTTACAAAATTCGGTTTTCGAGTCTGAATCAGCTGAAAATTTGTAAAGATAATAAGATGCGCATGATCCCCACCATCGAATACATAAGTTTTCCAAATTCCAGCCCGAATTTTCATCTGGGCTTCGAGTTATGCCCCGGACACCACGGCTCTTGGCCCATTTTGTTAAGGACTTTTTGGAAAAATGCTCATTAAAATTTTATTTTACAAAATCTGCCAAAACGCAGAATTATATCACAGGAGAATGTAATTTTCAATCTGCACTCCAAAAATTAGCGCCTAATTCCATTTGGCTCGGGAGATATCCTCTGAACAAACCTTTTTTCGGCCAAGCTGTTAAGGATTTTTCACTATTTTGCTTGTAAAACCGTTAAATGAAGGAATTTCGCAAAACAAAAAAATGCGTCACTGACAAATGTGTTTCTCCACCTCCATGCCAAAAATCAGCCGGAAATTCGGCCTGACGGCCGAGAAATCGGCTGTACAGAAAAACATACTTTTCTCGCTTATAGGATAGGATTATAGAATAGGATTAGTTTGCGCAGATGTGCAGATGTCAAGGGAAGACATACAACGTCCTGATAAGAAATTCTGGCCATGGTCGGTCCGTCGATTGATGTCACCCTGATACAGATGCAATTACGGCAGATGCCTGCTACGGACTACAACATACGCATTCGGATTCAACTGGGCAGACACTTCTTAGTTTCGGTTCCTTATTTATTTCCTAGTTTTCATTCGCCCCCCCCCCCCCTCCTTCAGTTCGAGTTTTCACGTTAGCTGCGCTTTTCATAGTCTCCCGATATCTCTCTCGCACATTCTCTCTCTCGCTCTCTCTCTCTCGCTCTATCTCTCTCTCTCTCTAACGCACCAACTCATTCTCTACCACTATCACCGACATATTCGAGACCTCCATTTTTGTTCTATTTACGACAAAAACCATTTTCCCCATTTTCAGATGTCATTCGACTTCGGCGTCCTCCCACTCGAAAATCAATTCGAAATCCTGCGCTACATGGATTTGCAAAGCTTCTTCAAGACGGCCATTTCAAGCAAATCGATGCTACAGCTGGCTAAGAGATGCCCCAACAAACGGTGGGAATGCGATATTATGCATTGCGCAATAAAAGGAGACTTCGGGCTCTGGCGACACCCTAGTCATCAACCTCTGCCCAGTAACTACAAAGCCATGCAGTTGCTTTTCCATAATTCGACTGTTAACCGATTCAACCCCGATGCTCTCCCTTATGAAGAAATCAATATTCGTTGCCGAAGGCTGGACCTGAATCTGAAAAGATTTGAATCGTACGATATATTGCCGTATCTCAAACGGCATAAGCCGTTGTTCGGGAAATATGAATATGTCTATGCTCCTCGACAATTTCCACCATCCCGAGAATTGATAGATTGGCTGAATGAATCGACGGATAGTGTGTCGGCCACACTCAGCGCACCCCTATCGGCATACCATCTGAAGGTGACTGGGATGATCCTTAATGCGCCCATGGACTCCGGCGAATCTATGGCGGCCCATGCTGAAGTGATAATCCGGGAATGGCTCGGTGGCGAACGGCCGATTAGCCCGTGTATAGAGCTCAAGAATTACCAAACGGTATTGAACCCCATCCACCCGGTCTTCTTTACGCGACATCCGAAACTCTACGTGACGAATGGGGACGTCACTTATTATCGCGTGCACCGGAACGATGGCGAGGTGATGATTGCCAGATTTTCTCCGCGCTGCCGGTCCATCAGCATGCATCGACCCGACTCCGCTACTTACTGGGAAGCTCAAACTAATGTCGAGTTTCAACAATTCATATTCTGTGCCGAATAAATATTACCTCAATCGTTCGAGTCGATAAAGTTACACATTTTCCCATTGTATAGGTTTCGCAAAAGCCCTATCACTCGCACCTTATTTCAGACTATGACCATGAAAAGACAACAATGACAGAACCGAAATAGAGCAGCCCCAGACACTTCAAACGGGTTTTTATGGAAAACCAGTGGAAAAAGTCCGCTTCGCGACCCTTGGGTATTCATCTATTCCGGGAATTCCCGGAATAGATTCCCGAGCCCTGTTCCAACTATTCCGGGAAAGTTCCCGGATTGCCTCAGGGCATTCCCGGAATCTCCCGATTACCATTCCGGGAATCCCGTTAAAAAATTTCCCGGAATGTCGCTCCAACTATTCCGGGATTCCCGGAATAGGATTCCCCGAATTCAATTCCGGGAACAATTCCCTGAATTGATTTCCGGAATGTTGCTCCAACTATTTCGGGAATTTTTATGGATTCCCGCAATACCATTCCGGGAATTTTTTAACAAAGGCCTGCCCTCCCCGACCAAAACTTGGGGAGACCATTCCGGGAATCGATGTTTCCATTGTTCAAAAATTCTGAAACTTTCACTGTTTGTTGGAATCGGGCTTAGTTGACGATGTGCAAATTCTCATAATAACCTTGTCGCCCTAGATGGTGTTTTAGCGGCCATAAGTTTTGGCTTAGTTCTTTTTCAGTGGAAATCGATGCTTGGCTGTATCACGCCAAGGAAACCGTTCATTTCTGCATGCAGCAGGCTGTCACTGGTTCGGCCCCTGCCGCGGCGCTTTTTTTGCTTTTGCATTTTTTTATCGGAAACTTTTGCATTGACGCTGTTCCACAACACTGTCATATCGTTTTTTACACTTCCTTTTCTTAAATTGCTTTATGCGAACGAAGAACGAGCAGTTTATGTCGTCGGGAACTATACAAATTGGCTTTCGCTGGCTAGAATAACTTGCCCCGTGGTGTTGGTGTGAATCTTTATCTATTGTCATAAGAAAATAGAAAAAGAAATTGTAAAAAACGATATCACAGTGTTGCGGAACAACGTCACACTAGTTTCCGATAAAAAAATGCAAAAGCAAAAAGCAAAAAAAGCAAAAAAAGCGACCGCGGCAGGGCTCGAAACAGTGACAGACTGCTCAAGAAACCAGCGCCTAACCATTGTACCGTCGAGTTGCTGGGAGGTTGGCGGTGGGGAGCCTCTTTGAACCCCCCAGGGGCGCGAAGGACCAGACTCGCCCAAATTTAAATTCGATTTTCAACCTGTTTTCCGAGGGGTTCCGCAACTTTTGAAAACGGATTCGGAATCAGCGAAAAATTCTGCACAAGATGTGCTATCTCCCATAACGAAATCCCACGGTCAACATAAGAGGGTTACAGTCAGGTCAAATTAATCTGCTGCTGTTGATTTCTTTCACTGGCGACCGGGGTAGTCTCCAGGAGAAAACTCCAGGTCGGACTCTTTCATGTTTATGGTAATTTTTGAATTTGAATTAGGAATTTTGAATCGTTTATTGCGATAAAGATTTGGATTTAGAAGTTACGGGGCGAGCCGCGAAAAAAAGGAGAACAAACGCCCAAATGGGAGGATTTTTTATGCTGGAAAAGAAACATAAACCGACGAAAAGCTTTTAAAATAACGGTTTTTTTCCTGGTTGACGGGGCTTGATTCCTCGCAACGGATGACCGTGCGGCACACGAAACCGTTGGTTGTCTAAAAACGTCGTGTGTCGTGGGCGCAAGTGTCGTGGTACCGTGAAGCCACGAAACCCTCTATTTTCGCTAGGAGGCAACGTTCTAAATTAAAAATTAGTGTGTCGCGCAGTTATTTTTAAAATTAGTTTGCGCAGTGGGCAGATGTCAAGGGAAGACATACAGCGTCCTGATAAGAAATTTGGCCATAGTCGGTCCGTCTATCGATGTCACCCTGACGCAGATGCAATTACAGCAGATGCCTACTATGGACTACAAGATACGCATTCGGATTTATCTGGCCAGACACTTCTTAATTTCGGTTCATTATTTATTTCCCAGTTTTCATTGGCGCCCCCCTTCTTCAGTTCCACCTTTGACTCCAACTGAGCTTTTTATTGCCACCCGAAATCTCTCTCGCACATTCCCTCTCTCTCCCTCTCTCTCTCTCTCTCTCTCTCTCTCTCTCTCACTCTCTCTAACGCACTAACTCATTCTCTACCACACTATCACTGACATATTCGAGACCTTTGTTTATGTTCTATTTACGCCAAAAAGCATACCCTCCATTTTCAGATGTCATTCGACTTCGGCGCGCTCCCACTCAAAAATCAATTCGAAATCCTGCGCTGCATGGATTTGCAGAGCTTCTTCAAGACGGCCATTTCAAGCAAATCGATGCTACAGCTGGCTAAGAGATGCCCCAACAAACGGTGGGAATGCGATATTATGCATTGCGCAATAAAAGGAGACTTCGGGCTCTGGCGACACCCTAGTCATCAACCTCTGCCCAGTAACTACAAAGCCATGCAGTTGCTTTTCCATAATTCGACTGTTAACCGATTCAACCCCGATGCTCTCCCTTATGAAGAAATCAATATTCGTTGCCGAAGGCTGGACCTGAATCTGAAAAGATTTGAATCGTACGATATATCGCCGTATCTCAAACGGCATAAGCCGTTGTTCGGGAAATATGAATATGTCTATGCTCCTCGACAATTTCCACCATCCCGAGAATTGATAGATTGGCTGAATGAATCGACGGATAGTGTGTCGGCCACACTCAGCGCACCCCTATCGGCATACCATCTGAAGGTGACTGGGATGATCCTTAATGCGCCCATGGACTCCGGCGAATCTATGGCGGCCCATGCTGAAGTGATAATCCGGGAATGGCTCGGTGGCGAACGGCCGATTAGCCCGTGTATAGAGCTCAAGAATTACCAAACGGTATTGAACCCCATCCACCCGGTCTTCTTTACGCGACATCCGAAACTCTACGTGACGAATGGGGACGTCACTTATTATCGCGTGCACCGGAACGATGGCGAGGTGATGATTGCCAGATTTTCTCCGCGCTGCCGGTCCATCAGCATGCATCGACCCGACTCCGCTACTTACTGGGAAGCTCAAACTAATGTCGAGTTTCAACAATTCATATTCTGTGCCGAATAAATATTACCTCAATCGTTCGAGTCGATAAAGTTACACATTTTCCCATTGTATAGGTTTCGCAAAAGCCCTATCACTCGCACCTTATTTCAGACTATGACCATGAAAAAGACAACAATGACAGAACCGAAATAGAGCAGCCCCAGACACTTCAAACGGGTTTTTATGGAAAACCAGTGGAAAAAGTCCGCTTCGCGACCCTTGGGTATTCATCTATTCCGGGAATTCCCGGAATAGATTCCCGAGCCCTGTTCCAACTATTCCGGGAAAGTTCCCGGATTGCCTCAGGGCATTCCCGGAATCTCCCGATTACCATTCCGGGAATCCCGTTAAAAAATTTCCCGGAATGTCGCTCCAACTATTCCGGGATTCCCGGAATAGGATTCCCCGAATTCAATTCCGGGAACAATTCCCTGAATTGATTTCCGGAATGTTGCTCCAACTATTTCGGGAATTTTTATGGATTCCCGCAATACCATTCCGGGAATTTTTTAACAAAGGCCTGCCCTCCCCGACCAAAACTTGGGGAGACCATTCCGGGAATCGATGTTTCCATTGTTCAAAAATTCTGAAACTTTCACTGTTTGTTGGAATCGGGCTTAGTTGACGATGTGCAAATTCTCATAATAACCTTGTCGCCCTAGATGGTGTTTTAGCGGCCATAAGTTTTGGCTTAGTTCTTTTCAGTGGAAATCGATGCTTGGCTGTATCACGCCAAGGAAACCGTTCATTTCTGCATGCAGCAGGCTGTCACTGGTTCGGCCCCTGCCGCGGCGCTTTTTTTGCTTTTGCATTTTTTTATCGGAAACTTTTGCATTGACGCTGTTCCACAACACTGTCATATCGTTTTTTACACTTCCTTTTCTTAAATTGCTTTATGCGAACGAAGAACGAGCAGTTTATGTCGTCGGGAACTATACAAATTGGCTTTCGCTGGCTAGAATAACTTGCCCCGTGGTGTTGGTGTGAATCTTTATCTATTGTCATAAGAAAATAGAAAAAGAAATTGTAAAAAACGATATCACAGTGTTGCGGAACAACGTCACACTAGTTTCCGATAAAAAATGCAAAGCAAAAAGCAAAAAAGCAAAAAAAGCGACCGCGGCAGGGCTCGAAACAGTGACAGACTGCTCAAGAAACCAGCGCCTAACCATTGTACCGTCGAGTTGCTGGGAGGTTGGCGGTGGGGAGCCTCTTTGAACCCCCAGGGGCGCGAAGGACCAGACTCGCCCAAATTTAAATTCGATTTTCAACCTGTTTTCCGAGGGGTTCCGCAACTTTTGAAAACGGATTCGGAATCAGCGAAAAATTCTGCACAAGATGTGCTATCTCCCATAACGAAATCCCACGGTCAACATAAGAGGGTTACAGTCAGGTCAAATTAATCTGCTGCTGTTGATTTCTTTCACTGGCGACCGGGGTAGTCTCCGGAGAAAACTCCAGGTCGGACTCTTTCATGTTTATGGTAATTTTTGAATTTGAATTAGGAATTTTGAATCGTTTATTGCGATAAAGATTTGGATTTAGAAGTTACGGGGCGAGCCGCGAAAAAAAGGAGAACAAACGCCCAAATGGGAGGATTTTTATGCTGGAAAAGAAACATAAACCGACGAAAAGCTTTTAAAATAACGGTTTTTTTCCTGGTTGACGGGGCTTGATTCCTCGCAACGGATGACCGTGCGGCACACGAAACCGTTGGTTGTCTAAAAACGTCGTGTGTCGTGGGCGCAAGTGTCGTGGTACCGTGAAGCCACGAAACCCTCTATTTTCGCTAGGAGGCAACGTTCTAAATTAAAAATTAGTGTGTCGCGCAGTTATTTTTAAAATTAGTTTGCGCAGTGGGCAGATGTCAAGGGAAGACATACAGCGTCCTGATAAGAAATTTGGCCATAGTCGGTCCGTCTATCGATGTCACCCTGACGCAGATGCAATTACAGCAGATGCCTACTATGGACTACAAGATACGCATTCGGATTTATCTGGCCAGACACTTCTTAATTTCGGTTCATTATTTATTTCCCAGTTTTCATTGGCGCCCCCCTTCTTCAGTTCCACCTTTGACTCCAACTGAGCTTTTTATTGCCACCCGAAATCTCTCTCGCACATTCCCTCTCTCTCCCTCTCTCTCTCTCTCTCTCTCTCTCTCTCTAACGCACTAACTCATTCTCTACCACACTATCACTGACATATTCGAGACCTTTGTTTATGTTCTATTTACGCCAAAAAAGCATACCCTCCATTTTCAGATGTCATTCGACTTCGGCGCGCTCCCACTCAAAAATCAATTCGAAATCCTGCGCTGCATGGATTTGCAGAGCTTCTTCAAGACGGCCATTTCAAGCAAATCGATGCTACAGCTGGCTAAGAGATGCCACAACAAACAGTGGGAATGGGATATTTTGCATCGCACGGAAAAAGGAGACTTCGAGCTCCAGCGATTGCCTGGTGCTCGACTCCTGACCATAAACTACAAGGCCATGCAGTTGCTTTTCCATAATTCAACTGTTGACGGGCTGAACCCTGATGCCATCCCTCATGAAGAAATCAATATTCGTTGCCAAAGGCTGTGGCTGGATCTGAACAGTTTCGAACCTTACGATATATTGCCGTATCTCAAACGTCATAAGCCGTTGTTCGGGAAATATAAATGGGTCTCTGCTCTTCGACAATTTCCACCATGCAGAGAAACGCTGGATTTTCTGAATGCATCGACGGATTCTGTGTGGGCCATACTCTGCGCCCCCCCTATCGGAATATATTCATCTGAAGGTGCCTGAGATGATCCTTGAAGCGCCCATGGACTCCGGCGAATCCATGGCGGCCCATGCTGAAGTGATAATCCGGGAATGGCTCGTTGGAGAACGGCGGATTAGCCCCTGTATAAAGCTAGATAATTACCGAACGGAATTGAACCCCATCCACCTGGTCTTCTTTACGCGACATCCGAAACTCTACATGACTGATGGGGACATCACTGATTATCGTATCCGCCGGAAAGATGGCGAGGTGATGATTGCCAGATTTTCTCCGGGCTGCCGGTCCATCATTATTGCGTCGCCCAATTACGCTAAATTCTGGGTATCTCCAGATAATGTGGAGTTTGACAAATTCGTATCCAGTGCCGAATAAATATTGCCTCAATCGTTCGAGTCGATAAAGTTACACATTTTTACATTGGATAGTTTTCGCAAAAACCCTATCACTCGCACCTTATTTCAGACTATGACAATGAAAAGACAACAATGGCAGAACCGAAATAGAGCAGCTCCAGACACTTCAAACGGGTTTTTATGGAAAACCAGTGGAAAACGTCCGCTTCGCGGCCCTTGCGTATTCATCTGTTCCGGGAATTCCCGGAATAGATTCCCGGAATGCTTTTCCGGGAACCCATTCCCGGAATCGTTTTCATTTATTCCGGGAATGTTAGGCAAATTCCCGGAACGTAATTCCTGGAATGATTTTGTTAAGGCTGGACCTACCCGACCAAAAGGGTGGGTAACCATTCCGGGAATCTAGGTAAAACACCACCAAAATTCCTGAAATTTTTAAAGGAGCTTAAAGGGGGGCGTCATTAGCTAGTATACAAAGTTTCAAATTAATCGGGTAGTTCCCAGCGAAGTTACAGAGAATTTTGGAAGTTAAAAAAATTGAAACTTTTATTTACCGGCAGGAATGCTATCGGTTACTTCTTCATACAAATACTGGAATTTTTCGCTTTTTACAACAACAATTTTTTAATTCGACAAAGCGACCGCGGCAGGGGTCGAAACAGTGACAGACTGCTCAAGAAACCATTGTACCGTCGAGTTGCTGGGAGGTTGGCGGTGGGGAGCCTCTTTGAACCCCCCAGGGGCGCGAAGGACCAGACTCGCCCAAATTTAAATTCGATTTTCAACCTGTTTTCCGAGGGGTTCCGCAACTTTTGAAAACGGATTCGGAATCAGCGAAAAATTCTGCACAAGATGTGCTATCTCCCATAACGAAATCCCACGGTCAACATAAGAGGGTTACAGTCAGGTCAAATTAATCTGCTGCTGTTGATTTCTTTCACTGGCGACCGGGGTAGTCTCCAGGAGAAAACTCCAGGTCGGACTCTTTCATGTTTATGGTAATTTTTGAATTTGAATTAGGAATTTTGAATCGTTTATTGCGATAAAGATTTGGATTTAGAAGTTACGGGGCGAGCCGCGAAAAAAAGGAGAACAAACGCCCAAATAGGAGGATTTTTTATGCTGGAAAAGAAACATAAACCGACAAAAGCTTTTAAAATAACGGGTTTTTTTCTGGCTGACGGGGCTTGATTCCTCGCAACGGATGACCGTGCGGCCCACGAAACCGTTGGTTGTCTAGAAACGTCGTGTGTCGTGGGCGCAAGTGTCGTGGTACCGTGAAGCCACGAAACCCTCTATTTTCGCTAGGAGGCAACATTCTATATTAAAAATTGGTGTATCGCTCAGTTATTTTTAAAATTAGTTTGCGCAGATGTGCAGATGTCAAGGGAAGACATACAACGTCCTGATAAGAAATTCTGGCCATGGTCGGTCCGTCGATTGATGTCACCCTGATACAGATGCAATTACAGCAGATGCCTACTATGGACTACAAGATACACATTCGGATTCATCTGGGCAGACACTTCTTAGTTTCGGTTCATTATTTATTTCCTAGTTTTCATTCGCGCGCCCCTCCTTCAGTTCGAGTTTTGACGTTAGCTGCGCTTTTCATAGTCTCCCGATATCTCTCTCACTCGCTCTCTCTCGCTCTATCTCTCCCGCACATTCTCTCTCTCGCTCGCTCTCGCTCTCTCTCTCTCTCTCTCTCTCTCTCTCTCTCTCTAACGCCCTGACTCATTCTTTACCGCTATCACTGAATTATTCCAGACCAGCGCCCAAAACCCGCTTCGCGGGCCTTGGGCGCTGGAATGCGGCCTTTTGCATCAATAATTTGACTTTTCCATAGCTCGGGTCTTTCGGACCCTCCTCCCCCTACCGACCATACACGCGCGTGCAACTGGGAAGGATGAGGAAATTTCTATTTTTTCACATTATGCAAATTACCCCCAAAAATGAGTAAAACCGGTTTTAACTTTGTAAACTTGAATTTTATCGCAATTCTGAGAACGCCATCGGACAGAGGAGGGTCGATTCCCCCCTAATGGCGAAGAATTAGCGCATTTTATCCAGGGGAAGGCCCTTAAATCGGGCCTCGAAAGTGACATCCACACACACACACAGAGATACACTCCAAAATTATACAGGGTGTCCCAATAAAAAAGGTCACGCTGGCATTTTGCCATTTCAAATCCGATCGACCTGAAACTTGGAACAGGGCTGCGGAAGGGTATTTAAAATGTTCACAGAAACTTTCAACCCGATCGGTACAGTAGTTTTCGAGTTATAGCAAAAATAAACTTAATTTTACGTTTTTAACCTCGATTTCGCCGGAATTGAGCCTTGGAATGTATGGCAAAAATGATGCGCCGACCTTTTTTACCCCAGAAAATTTTTTAATTCGTAAAATTCGTCTTGGAAATAGGTTGTTTAAGTAATTTTAACAAGTTGGGATCATCCCCGATGTTAAGAAAAATGAGGGATTTAGGGCCGAAATTCATGTTAATTGATGCAAAGTCCAAAAAGATAACCGAAAAAATGAAGCAAAGGTGTTGAAAAAACAGTATTTTTGTTATAACTCGAAAACTACTGTACCGATCGGGCTGAAAGTTTCTGTGAACATTTTAAATTCCCTTCCGCAGCTCTGTTCCAAATTTCAGGTCGAACAGATTTGAAATTGCGAAATGCCAGCGTGACCTTTTTTATTGGGACACCCTGTATAAGGTAGGATCTCCGCCTTTGTTCTGTTTACATCAAAAACCATTTCCCCCATTTTCAGATGTCATTCGACTTCGGCGTCCTCCCACTCGAAAATCAATTCGAAATCCTGCGCTACATGGATTTGCAAAGCTTCTTCAAGACGGCCATTTCAAGCAAATCGATGCTACAGCTGGCTAAGAGATGCCCCAACAAACGGTGGGAATGCGACCTCTGGGGACGCTTTTCTCAAGCTCTGCCCAGTAACTACAAAGCCATGCAGTTGCTTTTCCATAATTCGACTGTTGACACGTTCAACCCCGATGCCATCCCTCATGAAGACATCAATATTCGTTGCCGAACGCTGTGGCTGAATCCGGACACCGAATCGTACGATATATTGCCGTATCTCAAACGTCATAAGCCGTTGTTCGGGAAATATAAACGGATCTATACTCCTCGACAATTTCCACCATCACCGGAAATGCTGGATTTTTTGAATGCATCGACGGATGCTGTGACGGGCAGACTCTGCGCACCCCTATCGGCATACCATCTGAAGGTGCCTGAGATGATCCTTGAAGCGCCCATGGACTCCGGCGAATCCATGGCGGCCCATGCTGAAGTGATAATCCGGGAATGGCTCGGTGGCGAACGGCAGATTAGCCCCGTTATAGAGCTTTGGAATTACCGAACGGAATTGAACCCCATCCACCCGGTCTTCTTTACGCGACATCCGAAACTCTACATGACTGATGGGGACATCACTGATTATCGTATCCGCCGGAAAGATGGCGAGGTGATGATTGCCAATTTTTCTCCGCGCCGCCGGTCCATCAGTACCGCGCCGCCCGAATCCGCTAAATTCTGTGCATATCCAGATATTGTCGAGTTTGACAAGTTCCTATTGGGTGCCGAATAAATATTGCCTCAATCGTTCGAGTCGATAAAGTTACACATTTTTACATTGGATAGTTTTCGCAAAAGCCCTATAGCTCGCATCTTATGCCGGACGATGAAAATGAAAAGACAACAATGACAGAATCGAAATAGCGCATCTCCAGACACTTCAAACGGGTTTTTATGGAAAACCAGTGGAAAAAGTCCGCTTCGCGGCCCTTGCGTATTCATCTATTCCGGGAGTTCCCGGAATAGATGCCCGGAATGCTTTTCCGGGAACCCATTCCCGGAATCGTTTTCATTTATTCCGGGAATGTTAGGCAAATTCCCGGAATGTAATTCCGGGAATGACTTTGTTAAGGCTGGACTTACCCGACCAAAAGGGTGGGTAACCATTCCGGGAATCTAGGTAAAACACCACCAAAATTCCTGACATTTTTTACGGGAGCTTAAAGGGGGCGGGATTAACTAGTATGCAAAGTTTCAAATTAATCGGGTAGTTCCTAGCGAAGTTACAGAGAATTTTGGATGTTAAAAAAATTGAAACTTTTCTTTACCGGCAGGAATGCTATTGGTTACCTCTCAACACAAATACTGGAATTTTTCGCTTTTAACAACAACATTTTTTTAATTTGAAGAATTTTCAAGTGTTTGAATTCCGGGAATGTGCTGAGGTTCCCGAAATAGATGAAAACTATTCCGGGAATGCATTCCGGGAATCGGTAAAAATTTTCCCCGGAATCGTTTGCATCTAATTCCGGGAATCTATTCCGGTAACCGTTCCCGGAATAGAGATGAAAATGATTCCGGGAATGTTTTTCCCAATTCCTGGAATGATTCTCCGAATTATTCCCGGAATAAGTTCCCGGAATGATTCCCGCAATTTTTTGCGAATATTGTTATCAATAGCCATGCTAATTTCATAACGACAGGACTCAATAGGGCGCCAAACGGAAGATCGAGTGATGGGAATCCCACTTCCGGATCTGGGTTCGAGCTAAAAGCAACGTCAAAAAAGGCAAAAGGACGCCTCCACGAATTTTTAAAATTTTATAATTTAAAAAATTAAATTGCTTTAAATCTGACAATTCTTCAAAAATTGAAAAATCTAGAAAATGGAGTGTTTTGTTGTGAGAATTCTCGATTTTTTAAAAACCCAAATTAAAAACTTAAATTTTAGATCAATTTAGATTTTTAATTTATAAAATTTTAGGTTTCAAAAATCGTATGTTGATTAGCTAAATTATACAAAAAATTTACTGATTATTGTGCTCATTGAAATATCCCAAATCCGTAATGATCACAGTAGCCGCAGCACCGGAAGTATGAAGCGCAGAAAAGCCATAAAATATCGCCTCGATTTTTGAGGTGTTTCGGATCGAATTTTTTAGCGAAAATCTTTGAAGAAACATTCGAAGAACAGGGAAGGGCAGTAAATATTATTGATTTTCCCCCTTATCAAAATCGGCCCACGAAATTTGACGAAAAATCGGCCTAGAGATCTGTTCAGTGATTTTATGGACCGGAAGTCAGAAAGTCTACCACATGGCTGAAAAGCTCCCGCATTTTTTTGCGAGGCTGAATGGACTGGAAATTCCTAAAATTGTAATTTGCTTGTGCGCTTCTTTTGAAGCGATTAATAGCAGTCGCGGAGGACCTTACTAATATATTACTTTGGGCGAAATTAAAACCTACGGTGAATTTTAAGAAGCTCTATTGGGGATGGCGTTTTCAAAATA
The DNA here is from genome assembly GCA_958295435.1 of Mesorhabditis spiculigera. Lineage (NCBI taxonomy): Eukaryota > Metazoa > Nematoda > Chromadorea > Rhabditida > Rhabditidae > Mesorhabditis > Mesorhabditis spiculigera. The sequence goes on along the minus strand of CATQJA010001106.1, from coordinate 101,699 downwards.
TCGAAAAAGGGCCAAATTTCCTTAAGCTAGCAGTTTTAGCAGTTTACCCATCTTCAGAGGTTATTTTTGTTTTTCCCCATAACCATTTTATTTTACATTATTTTGTCCTGGAATCAAAATTGTTGGTTTCTTTTTGAGGCTCTATCGAATGGCCTGAACAAAAACCCAAAAAAGCGAAAATGTAGAACATTTTAAGACGCTGGGGGAGAGAGGGGAATAAAGAAGATCGATTACGCAAGGTTAATTTGAATGAGGCATACTTGCTGGATTATCTTGCACGGCAAATTTTACGCCCATTCTTGGCCCATTTCCACCACAAGGAGAAATTGTCCGGGTTGGAAGCAGGGATCAAGCATGTCTTGTGCAGAATTTTTCCGTGCGAATCTGTTTACCAAACTTGTGGAACCGCGATTTGCTGAAAGTTATTCACGAATTAAAAGGCCGTTTGCGAGAGACCCGAACTGCCCCCATGATGGCCTGGTACAGTTTTTTTCGACCCTGTTTTTTTGACGCCATCTGAAAGAGCATGGTCGAATTAGTAGAACCGCACTATTTTAAGAATTTTAAAAAGTCATTTTCGGGGTTTAAATGGCCGCTGAAGTTGCGTACCTCAAAAATTTATCTCGAAAACCACACGGCCGATCTTGCTGAAAATTTTTGTCAATGCCTAATTTGGGATGGGGATCATTTCTCTAATACGTTGGGAAGCACGAAAATGGCAGGAACATAGGTATATTGCGTACCATAAACAGTTTTTGAGGGTTTTCTACTACAAGGCGGGTCCGGCGCATCTTGAAAATAGCATAGAAAGATGCACCGGAAAATTCTGCGTCGAATGATGTGCTTTCCAAGATGCGCCCAACTCGCCTCTAGCCGCTGTACCGATGTTTCGACGTCGAAAAACATCAAAATTGGCCCTTTTGGGGGGATTTCTGGGCTGGGCTATGCGAGATAGTGCGAGAGGGGGAGAGGGCAGAGACGGCTAGGGTGGTCAAGTTGGGGGCTCTCAGGCAGCACCCGACTCGCTCCCCCCAGGGCTGTTGTCTGCCTGTCTCGACTCTCTACGCCTTCGGCACTCTCTCGTTGCCCTGCCCCTGGGAATCCTCCCAAAAAACGTCAATTTTGATGGTTTTCGACGTCGAAACCTCGGTACAGCGGCTAGAGGCGAGTTGGGCGCATCTTGGAAAGCACATCATTCGACGCAGAATTTTCCGGTGCATCTTTCTATGCTATTTTCAAGATGCGCCGGACCCGCCTTGTAGTAGAAAACCCTCAAAAACTGTTTATGGTACGCAATATACCTATGTTCCTGCCATTTTCGTGCTTCCCAACGTATTAGAGAAATGATCCCCATCCCAAATTAGGCATTGACAAAAATTTTCAGCAAGATCGGCCGTGTGGTTTTCGAGATAAATTTTTGAGGTACGCAACTTCAGCGGCCATTTAAACCCCGAAAATGACTTTTTAAAATTATTAAAATAGTGCGGTTCTACTAATTCGACCATGCTCTTTCAGATGGCGTCAAAAAAACAGGGTCGAAAAAAACTGTACCAGGCCATCATGGGGGCAGTTCGGGTCTCTCGCAAACGGCCTTTTAAGTTGGGGGGAACCATAGAAAGTGGCCGATTTTGGACGTTTCTTGGACTTGGCACGTTAAAATTGTAATTCAGAAAATTTGGTAAAGATATTCTAAATCAACGCAAAATTCTGAACAGGAAGCTTTGTCCCAAATTGAAGCCAAAAAGTGCAGGGAATATTTTTATTGAAACCGCTGCACTCAATCGAATAACTTCAATAATGTAAGAATGCTAACAATGCGCGTTTTGCGATGTATTAGAGAAAAAATCAGCGTCTAAAATTAGGCATGCACACCAATTTTTAGCAAATTCCCTCAAGTCACTTTCGAGATAATTTTTTGACATCGGCAACTTTAACGGCCGATTTAACCCCGAAATTAAACTGTTAAAATTCTCAAAATAGTGCCACCCCACTAATTCGACCATGCTCTTTCAGATGGCGTTAAAAAAAAGTTTCTAAATACGATCCAGTCGCAAGCTCTACGTCTCTCTCTATCCTCAATTTAGCAACACTCTAGCTAATTTAGCTTCTAGAATCAAACAAAATTATAGACAAAAATTGCAGGTAGCAGCTCGATGTTTGATCTCTCATCTGCGACGATATCGACAGGAGACAATGTGACTTCGGAAGCTCTAGTCACAACAACATCTCCGTCAACCCTCGTGGTCGACATTGAGTTGGAAAAAATTGGGGCCTCATGTCTGAGCTCTCGAGATTATGAACATCTAGCTGGGAACATTGTTAGGCACAGCGTGGCTCGTATGTTTAGTATGCCATTGGTGAGTGGTGCTGTGGCCAGCATAGGTCTCACCGAGTTGCGAAAAACACTTCATTTTCCGGCATTACCCCAGTGGGAACACTATAATGCAACGCTCTGCAACGAAGAAGAACTGGCCGCGGCGACCACCGTCGAAGAATATTATCATTTAAGAGAGCCACGTTCCATAATAGGAAGTCTCGACAGTCTATATTTATTGGAAAAGAATGTTCCACCGGCCATCGACTATTTGGACAAGCGCTTTCCTGCCATTCGCATCATGTTTCGGAATCAATTCGAAAAGATTGGCTCCTCTACGCTCCCATTAAATAGAATAACAATAGATCGTGAAATAGAAGAATTTCTCGCTGTTCGTGCCAAAATAAACAATGCAACCAGCCACATGTTGAACCACAATTATTCATGCTGGGATGATGGTGATTGGTTTGATATCCACAAATAACGGTCTTTCATGATGCTTTAAAGGAATAGGAAAGGCCCAGGATATCAGGGCTCAGGGCAGAGAGTGGGGCGAGATGGGAGGGAGCAAAGAAGCTCTATGCTAACTTTTAGAATTGGCACCCTTTTGTATGCTAATCCACCTGGGCTTTCTGATTCCTTTAAAATTGGCGAAATAGCAACGAACTGTGTTCCGACCGAGCCAAGACGCCCTATCAATCTATTAACAAATGGTTCTATTCTTTTTTGTTTGTAATTATCTCGACCTACAATTTTGGTGTTTCTCTAATAAATGCTCCGAACTATTACGTGGCAGGCGCGGCATGATCCATAATGAATAAAGGGTTCTTTAGGATTTCCGGGGGGGAGGGTTCAAGTACGATTTTTGATCGTATGCGAGATCCACAGTCAGAAAATTTAACGGTATTTTGTTTTTCAGACTTCCTCCTCTTGCTCCGGTTAAATCTTTGTCAGATTGCCGAGAAAAAAAAAGATTTTCAGATTGCTTTTCAATTAAAAAACAGACCACAACCTCAAAAAAAACCCTTTTTAACGAGGTTGGCCTGCGAATTTTTCAGAATAAAATTGTTATAGCACCAAAAATACAGAAATTAATAAGATGGATAGCAGATCGCGAAAAGCTTGCCTACGCAAAAGATTTAAAAGGTTTTCAAAACTTAACTGGTAACTTCAAAAATGGTTTCAAAAGCAGAAATTGTCAAAAAGGCAACTGAAAATTCTCTAACAATCCCTTTAGTATCGATGAATTAATGTTATTAGCTCAATAGTCTGAAAATTTTTCCAAAATTCATCTATACTCGCAAAAACGTAAATTTTATACGCTTCACACTTCAAAAATCGCCGCAGAGTCCGAGTTTTCGAAATATGAAGTTGATTTATCGGCGTTGTAACTACGCTACGCTACTACATTACGCAGAATAATACAAAAAAAGCAATTATACAATCGTGTGAATCGTACGGTACTGTATACATTGTCTTCTTGCCCTTTCCACCGTAACCCTCCAACATTTGATGGCCAGCCATTCGAGGAGAAGGATTAGGGGCAAGAAATAGCACGCGGCACCTACCTAAATTTTCACAAAATTCAGAAAATCTTTGAAAAAAACTACCTGATACCATTGCTCAGAAAGTAGACCACCCGTCAAGAAATTTGCATAAATACGAATGTCCATTCCCTGAAATATCACAAAAAGCTATAATTTTTGTGCATGCAATCGACTCGGCCCATCGACTAGGTCTTGACGGCTACGCAACACAACAGTAAGCAGTAAATTTAATACCGATTTTTGCCCAATCGCTGCGCGGGCACGGCCATTAAATTTCTATCCTATGCGTACAGCATCGCGTCGTTGTCGAGGCCTAGTCGATGGAAGGGGTCAATCCTTGCGGTTGCGACACGTAACGCATACGCCGTTTGGTCGCCGTGAAGGACTCGTAATCAATTACGCAATGAAAGAGCGTCGCGACGGCGCCGCCAAGCTCTTACAAAATTCATAGCGTATAAAAGCAATTTTCCATGCCTTGGCCGTTCCTTTAAAAATACAGAAAACTCACGATAAATGCAGGATAAGCATGCGCCAATATCAAAATCTGCTTCCGCATTCCGATTACAGTAAGAATTAATGCGAATATTGTTATCAATAGCCATGCCAATTTCATAGCAACAAGACTCAATAGGGCACCAAATGGAAGATCGAGGGATGGGAATCCCACTTCCGCATCTGGGTTCGAGCTAAAAACACCGTAGAAAGTGCAATAATCCCTTTTAGTTCGTCTTAAAAATTCAAATTATATTTCAAGAATTTGAACCAATCTAAAAAGTTTAAATTGCCTAAAATATGGTAATTAAATCCGATACCGCTTAAAAAATTGATAAATGTAGAAAATTGAAGTGTTTTATTGTGCGAATTCTAAATTTTAAAAATGTTAATTTTAAAAATTCAAATTGTAAGATTTTTATCAATCAACAACAACTTAGATTTTAAATTTACAACATGTAAGGTTTTAAAATCATATGTTAATTAGCTAAAATTATACAAACACTTACTGATTATTGTGCTCCTTAAAATAACCCAAATCTGCAATGATTACTGTAGCGGCTGCGCCAGAAATATGGAGCGCAGAAAATCCATAAAATATGGCCTCGATTTTTGTGGTGTTTCGGATCGAATTCTTTAGTGAAAATCGTTGAAAAAACATTCGAAAAACGGAGGGGGAAACTGGGAATCTTATTGATTTTTGGCGTTATCAAAGTGCACCCAGAAATTCGGCCAAAAATCGGATTAAAGAAGAATCCGCCGTAGATATTCTCCGGAAATTCGGTGATCTATGAAATCATCGGTGATTCGATGGACCGGAAGTCAGAAAGTTCAAAAAAGGAATTTATATTCGTGTTTTAAAGGAGCTGGTAAGTCCGATAATCGACCCCGTCTCTTGACTGGGTCTAGACAAACCCCAGATTTTTTTAAAGACGCTTTATAGGTGTTTAGTCTAATTTCTGCGCTTTGAAGCAACATTTTATACAGATCCCTTTATGTACAAAAATCAACCCAATCGGTTACGCCATGGAAAGCATTGCGATGCTGTATTGCATCCGTTGTCTTCTCGATGCCCTTTCTACCGTATCCCGCCAACATTTCACCGACAGCCACTCCAATAACACGATCAGGGGCAAGAAATAGCACGCCAGGCCCACCTAAAATCATTTTTGTTTTTTTTAATTTCGGAAATCGAAAATTTGATTTTAAAGGGACTAGGAAGCGTGTGAATCGACCCCTTCGACCGACTGGGTTTCGACGGCTACGCGACGCGCTAAATCGCACGCGCTTAATTTGATTTCTAGGGCCATTTTTATGCGGCACTGCAAGAAAATCATTTATCGTCAAATCTTGGATGTGTAAATTGGCGTGTCGGGTAGCTGTCTTGACCTAGCCGAGCCCGCGGTCGATTTCCGGCTTGCTTGTTCCTTTAAAAGATACCTGATACCAGGCTTCGGATAGCAACCCATCGGTTAAATCATTTGCATAGATTCGGATGTCTATTCCCTAAAAACATTGCCAAATCGCCAAAAAATAACAAAAGGTCGATTAAGGCAAGCTAGCAGGGATTTTTGCGGAATTCTAAAGTCCAGAAAAATCGGTTTAGCGTCTGTGCGAGCTAGCAAAGATACTTGAAGAACGCGAATTTCCCAATTTCGTAAAGTTTCTTGTAAAGTTATTACTCTGAATTTAAATTGATTTTAAATTTAATTCAAAAATTTCTTTTCGAAATTTTCAAACAAAAAAAATAATTTTCAACCAGGGTTGAAAAGCCGCTTCGCGACTTTTCAACCCTGGCCTCTCTCTGCGGGGCTCTTTGATACTCGGGCACCTTGCATATAATAATTTGCATTAGTATTACGAGTTACGTTAGCGATAGGTACACCACAGGGATTACTTGAGCAACCGACGCGGAACCCCGGAAAGCCCAGAATGAGCCGAATTAATCATCGTATGCAAATTGGTCTATTTCCATAGGTTTTAAAAACGTTAAAATAAGGTATTAAACGGCATTTTTATAAAAATCTGATAAGCGTGCAGTAATCTACGCCCTCGATTACCCCTTACTACCTTACTTTCGGACCATAAAATCCTTTCCCCTTCGAGTTATGACTGGAACCCGGGTTTTTATGCAAAGTGTCCACACACACACAGAAACTATTTTTTTATATATAGTAGGATTTATTTTCTGCGTATTAAATTAAATTAATTGACTTACGATAAATGCAGGATAAGCATGGGCCAGCAGCAATATCCTCTTCCGCATCCCGATTACCGTAATGACAAAAGAGACGATCGTCAGAATAAGCCATGCAACATTCAGAAGAATTAGGGCCAATAGGGCGCCGAGGGGGAGATGTTCTTCTGAAGTTGGGTCTTCAGAACTGGAAAAAGGGTTTTAAAATGCGTAAAGTTATTCGTACTTTAGCCACGATCATTACTTCATGAAAAAAATGACAAAAATCCAAATCCTCGGCCAACTAGCGAGGAATTTAGAATGTGGTAATCGCTTTTTCTGGACGCTTTTTCCCGACTAGACCTTTATTTGCCTGTCAGCTAAAAATTGGCTAGTTAGCAGTGATTCTTTGAGAAGCCAATATCGGGGGTTTTCTAATGATTTTCTGCAAAGCTCCCTTGTAATTGACACACAGTGAAAAAGCTAAAGCTGCTGGCATGCTAGCAGGGTTCATTAGGATGTCGTAATCCATTTTTTGTCGTTTTTGTTTGAGCCACCCATTTAATTGGCAGTCACGGAAAAGAGGCAAGCTAAAAACGATTATTTTGAGGGCGAAAATAAATTTTTTCAGCATTTTTCTCACATTTTTCCATTGGCTGGCAGTCAGTTCAAAAAAGGGCCAGCTAGAAAAAACCCTTTCAGAAGAATAACTCTATTTATTCGGTATTTTTTGTCCTTTTCTGGTATATTGGCACCAAGCCAAAAAAACCTAACTCGCTATACACACGATAATATGCCACATTCGTATAAATAACAGCCACGGCTGTCCCGCCAATATGGAGCAGAGAAAATCCATAGAATAACGATTCGATTTTCGACGAATTTTTCAGCGAATTTCTTATGGAAGATAGTCGAAGGACCATCGGGAAATTTGCAAAAAAATCTTAATTTTCCCGTTATCGAATCGTGTACCCCCGCATCCAAAATCGGCTTAAAATCGACCAGTCATGGCAAGACTACAAACAAAATTCAAAAAATCTGATTTTGCATAGAAGCGGCAAAAATCTCAAGCCGGAAATGTCGGTTTGCAAAGAACTGTTAGGAACTGGCAATCGATTTTCAAGCCTTTTTTTCGGCAGTTTAAATTTAATTGGCAGCCAGCTAAAAACACGGGGCCTCGAAAAATGTTCTGGGCAGGCTAGCAAAGAGTCTTTGGAGAGTGCGGATTAGCTTTAAAGGTACACTAAAGTCTCGTTGGTTTGGTTACCGGCCGGTAACCGTCCGCGGGATAGCAAACAGGGTTACGGTAGGCACTCGCCGCGGAGCAAAACCGAACCCGCGCCACTCGCCTGGGGCAAGCGCTTTGGACCACTAGGCCATGGGACAGACGGGAGAGGGGACAGGGGAGAGAGGCTATGAAGGGTTGGGGCGAGCGGCGGCAGAGAGCCCAAATTCCCGGCCCCTGCGAAAATTTTTGAACGAGATTTTAGTGTACCTTTAAAGCATTTCAGCTTGATCTAAACTTTAAATGGCAAGTTTCCCAAAAGTGGCAAACTAGCAGAGACACTTTGAGAAGCCGCAATCGATTTTGTGGATTTTCTAAATAACTATACCTCTATCTGGCAGCCAACCAAAAACAGAAAACCGAAAAACAGGTGCTGGCAGGCTAGCAAATATTCTTTGGGAAGCGGCAATCCATTTTCAAGGAGGTTGGCTTGAATTTGCCAGTTTCCGAAAAGTGGAAAGCTAGCAGAGACACTTTGAGAAGCCGCAAACCATTTTGTGGTATTTTTTTTTTTCAGTTATTTTCCGGCTGACTGGCAGCCAACCAAAAAAACCGTACTCCTTGTAGATGATGTAGAAGCCCAGATTCGCAAAAGTAACAGTAAATCCACCAATATGAAGCCCCGCGAATCCATAATATATCGCCTCGATTTTCGACGTATTCCGGAGCCAATGCTTTAGCGAGAATTTTTGGCACAACATCTATGCGGGGGGAACGGACCGCCGAAATGACATATTGATTTATCGTGACGACCCTTATCTTTATGTCATTGCGCCTTCACAATATTAAAATCCTCTTAAAACAGGGAGGTGATGATTTGATGGTGTGGGGGCTGAGCTGATCACCGGAAATGAGAAACAAAAACTTGTTCCAATAAATTTGTCGTTCCCTGCGGCGATTTTTTGGAAAATTCGGGTTTTAGTTTCTCATCTAGAGGTGGCGCTCAAGCTGTGAAGCTATGTGTGTAAAAAAATGGCTTTTAAAAAAGGATTTATGATGACAAATCTATTAAAACCTGCCAAAAGCCGGTGGAATTTGACCAAAAAAACATTTCTTGGCGCCGGTCTGGTCTTTGAAGGACTTCGGTTTCTCGATTTTTTACATAAACAGCGGATGTTTTGATTATTTTAACGTTTACTGAACATAAAAACTTAACAAAACTTTCAAAATTTCCTGAAAGAGTTAATTTGAAGTCGATAATTGATTTTTTGACATTTTTGAACTGACAAAAATTTCGAAATTTTCAAGCCTTTCCTAACTTTTTAGAAAGGTTTGCTGCTTTCGATAGAGCTAAATTTTACTACAAACCTAGATGGGTGTTCTGTCATCTCGTTGGCGAACTCACGTTTGCACTTTTAGCAGGTAGGCCGGATTTCGGGTTTTTAGGTTAGCGACATCGCAGGCTAAATTACGCCATTTCCGCTCCCACTTGGTTAACCGGCCAGCGGCAAAAGCAGCCCGTTTTCTTTTTTTAATTGTCAATTTTCCTCATTTTTCCTCCTCGCGTCTTTGTCTTTTCCCTGATTACATTTATACTTTTTAGATGCCAACACAAGACGAGAAAAAGTTGCCGCGCGCCCTCTTTGTCGCCAAAAATAACGTTATGGCCAAGCGGATATCGGCTCTTCTTTCCAAAGGTTGGTTTTTTATTGTTAAGACATAGTTTTCAAACTATTCTTCCCTTTTTTCTAGACAAAGCTGTATGGCGCGATGGTCCGTCACCATTCAACAAGATATACTCGTTCAGTATGCATTTTCAAGGAAGGGAAACGCTGGTAGGTCTACGTTTTTTATTTCATGATTGTTTTTCAGATTTCCGTCACCTCGGTGAGCGGCCATCTGATGTGCCCCACGTTTGGCTACAAGCTGAAGGAATGGCATGAGAGCACGGTATACAGATTTTGGTGATGAGCCCCTTTTTCAGACCGAAAAGCTATTCAACGCACCGCTGCTATATTGGAGAAAAGAGAAAGTGGCCCAGAACCTCAAGTAGACTTTATCCGAAATACTTATTTGCTAGGAATTTAGAGATGAAGCTGCGAATTCCAATGTGCTGGTGATTTTGACGGAGTGCGATCGTGAGGGCGAGAATATTGGGGCTCAGATCAAGATCGTGTGCCAGGAGGCAAACCCCAATATCCATGTTTTCCGGGCCAAGTTAGTCTTTTGTTTGAAAAAAATCGGCTTTTTTTAGATTTTCCGCGGTCACAACCGAGTCACTGGAAAGGGCGCTGGAAAACCTTCATTCCCTAGACGAAAATATAGTCGACGCCGTCAATTGTCGGATGGAATTCGATTTGCGGATCGGTAGCTAGTTTCTTCTTAGAATGCTGCTTTTTTAGGCAGTGCATTCTCGCGCCTTCAAACGCTCTACTATCGAAGATATTTCCCGGCGCAGTTTCCCCCTGATGATCCTAAAGTATGGCGAAACTCTAAATTTTTTCATCCTGGATTTTGAGGTAATCTCCTACGGCAGCTGTCAATTCCCGACGCTTGGCTTTGTTGTGGAGAGGGAGAAGGCCATTCAACAGTTCATTGCCAGGTCATTTTGGATGCCCCAGCTTGACCACGTCAAGGATGGCGTTAAAGTATGTCCATTGACACTTTTATCCGCGTTTTAGACGGAATTCACCTGGAATGGCAAGCCTCAATTCAACGCCGTCAAGGCCCGGGTTTGCAGCGCCATTTTTACCTTTTACCGACAGTTTTAGCGCTTCTACACGAATGCCCGGACGGCTGCCCGGGCGATCGTCGAAATGGTCTACACTTACCCGACGACCAAACCGCGGCCGTCGGCCCTAAATAAGGTATTTCACGGTAATTCTGGGTTCTTTCGCATTATCGGGGGGACAAACTTTTTCTATAAATCGTAGACGTGTTTCTAAACTGTTTTTAACTATTCCTAAACATCAAAAGTGCACAAACTTCTATTAAAATTAAAAAAAATTGCATTTTTTCGGCCGAAAATGGCAGTTTTTCCACTAAAATTTAAATTTTTAAGTTATTGATCGTTTTCCTGGTTGAAATAGAGTTATATTTGACGGAAACACTAATAGAATATTTCATATTCAGTTGCTGGTCATTTATAGCCTTATATAAAGAAGTTCAGTCCCCCCACCCGATAATGCGAAACAACCGTAATCTGATAGCCCCCTTTTCAGGCAGACCTTCAAAAATTGGCCATAAAGCAACTCGGGATGACTGCGCATGAAGTTACGGCCGTCGCCGAGCAGCTATATCTTCGCGGCCTCATCTCCAATCCAAAGTAAAGGCAGTTGAAAATTGAAAGCTTGCATTTCAGGACGAATACGAACATTTTCCACAAGGGAATGGAACTCAATAGCGTCTTGGCATTGTTGGTACGTTTTTTACACAAATCTGAGTGAAAATATCTTTTTTAGGTTAGCGACACCTCTTGGGGAGCGTTTGCACAGAAAATCGTCGACGATGGCGGTGCAATGCCGAGAAAGGAGTCACAAAATGACGGCGTTCATCCCCCGATTCACCCGCTCAGATTGGCCACCAGGTTTTTCCTCAGAACATTTCATAACCTCGGTCTACAGGGACGAATTCTCTTGCGAGGTTGAGTGGCGCGTCTACGAGCTCGTCGCCCGTCATTTTCTCGCATGTTGCAGCAAAGATGCGAAAGGCCAAGAAACCAGGGTTACGGTTGGTTAGATCAGCCGGATATTGTAAAATTCATGGTACTGGACTGTTAGCAGGGGGAACTGGACGGCCCTATAACGAAATATAAACCATTTTATAGCGTTTTACATGGTTTTTAGGTATGAAAAGCTCATCAAGCTTATAAAAATGCTTGAAAATTTTGACTTTGTGAATGTTGAAATCAAGAATGTTGAAAAATGACCAAAAACGACCAAATGTTCGAATTTACAAAGCGTTTACGATATTTTTTTGAACCTTTTACTACTCTTTACTCTTTAGCAGACAAAAAAAGACGAAAAACATGATAAAAATACACGGTTTATTATCAACAGATAGGCATGAAAGGGAAAACAAAAGTAGTTCCCCCCGCTAAAAGTCCAGTACCAAATTCGTTTCTTTCAGATCCGACTGGGCGAGGAGAACTTCACGGCCACGGGCCTGCACGTCGACGATCGGGGCTATTTGGAGATCTATCCCTACGAGAATTGGGACGAGAAAAGCATTGGAAAGTAGGCGCTAGCATGATCTTTTTTGTAATCCACATTTTAGGTACGACCACGGCGAAACTATCACCGACTATCAAATCCAAATGATCGAGTCAAAAATGGAGCCTCCGCCCTTGTTGACTGAAGCCGATTTGGTCACGCTAATGGATGAGAATGGAATCGGAACAAGTGCCACTCATTCTCAGCACATTCAGACGATCAAAGTATTTTTCAAGCTAAAAACAAGCATTTTCTCTTTAGAATCGCGAATACGTGATGCTCGACGGCAATCAGAATTTGTGCAGCACTGTGTTGGGCCGATCGCTCGTTGAGGCTTATGAAAATATGGGTAAAACAAACACTAAAAAGAATAGAATTTAATAAAATTAAATTCAGGTCTTCCGATGGCAAGCCCTGGATTGCACGCCGATTTCGAGAGGCAGCTGGTGAAGATTTGCGAGGGAAAGAGGACCAAGGAGCAGGTTTCGAGAGGTTTTAGAAAAAATCTTGAATTTTTAGGTGCTGAGCGAATATCTGGCGATGTATCGGCGGATGTTCCGCGTGGCTGAGGAGCAGATCCACGAATTTGGTGCCGCATTTTATAGGTATTTTTTGGCAAAAATCAGGGGCTTAAAGTGCAGTTTACCCCCCCCCCAGCCCTAACTTTTCAGCCATACGTCCTATTAATGCGCCGAGTATCTCAAAATGTTCGCCGTAGTCGAAATACTATAAAAAAGTTGTTTTCTTACATCAAAAATTGTTAGAAAAAATTTTATAACAATTATAAGTCTGGGTTTTCTTTAGTTGATTTTTGCTGTTCCAAAGTGAGTTTTCGTATCTCGGCTATCTTTTGTCGTACAGAGCTGTCAATAGTACCAAAATGTAGCTCTTGCTCTGGAGAATAAGCCTACAGTACGTTTGAGCCGAAAAAAATAGCGGAAAATAAAAATATTTGAGTTTTAGACTCCTAGTACATCGAAGCATAGCGGCTTAATCTTTTCAACTTTCAAAATCTTGTAAAAAAATTTTTAGCAATTTTTGCCCCGCAAGAAAACAACTTTTTTATAGTAATTCGACCACGGCGAACATTTTGAGATACTCGGCGCATTAATAGGACGTATGACTGAAAAGTTAGGGCTGGGGGGGGGGGGTAAACTGCACTCTAACCAAATCAGGCTGTGATTTTTTTAGGAATACTACATTGGACCAGATCAAAATGGAGATTCCCGAAATCATCGACGACAAATCCTTGGAGAATGATGAGAATCGAAACTGGGTAAGGGCTGACTTTTAAAACTAAAGAAAGGCTTTTCCAGATTCAATTTTCCTCCCTCGACAGCAATGACACAAAACCGCCATTCCCCAATTCGAGCAGCCAACAGGTATTTGGAGTTTTGTTTTATCCAAATCGATTTTTTCAGGATACCGACCTCGATCTGAACTGGCAATGAAAAACGGCAAATTCCCCACTTTCTTTTTCTCCTCACTTCTATGTACATACGTTCAATTTCTCATTTTTGCGCATTCCCCACTTTCTGAATACTATTTCCCATGTTTCATGCTACTTTTTGAATTGTAAAATCGTAATAAACAGTTGAATTTACACTGTCTTCGAAAGAATTGCAGTGCATTGGACAGAGGACTATCTTTTTCCAACAATACAACCAGAAACATCGATATGAAAATTAGGTTCTTTCGCATTATCGCATTAAATTTCTGCGTATAAGTCTAGAAATGTCTAGCAAACTCGCACCTAGTCCTTTCAGATTTCACCTCTAAACATGCGCCGTGTTTTGTTTGTGGCCGAGTCGTTTGGCGTCGCGAAGACGTTGGGCAAAATGCTTTCCAAAGGTCAGCCGAGGCTAGCCGGAGTTACATTCACGTTTTATTCAGGCCATTTAAGACATTCCGTGACCCCACCATACAGCCAGTTCTCTATGAATTTCCAGGGCAAACCGACGCAGGTACAGACCAAGTTTCACGCACTTTTCGGGTAGAAGACGCTGCGACGCGACTTCTTCAATGATTTTCTTTTGGCTTTTCAGGTGTCGCTCACTTACATCGGCGGACATCTGATGAAATGGGATTTCTCTCGCGAGTTGAACAACTACTGGCGCATGGACAAGGTACTAAGAAAGCGGTATATGTCGGCTACGCGGGGGGGACGGGACAGGCAGGCCTTTTTGGATGTTCTCGTTATTTTCTCGGAATTTTTTCAACCGCATTCGATAGAGCACCGAAAAATATACTAAGAGTTTTTGTTTTAGCTCAAATTAGTGTAATATAAGATAGTTATAACAAAAACAAGTATTAAACGTTGTTTCCATGGAGGACATAGAAGGAAATCAAGTTTTCGACATTTTCGACATTTCTACAAAATTTCTTTAGTGCCATTCGACAGAGCATCGAAAAATATACTAAGAGTTTTGTTTGTAGCAAAAAGAAACGCAAAAAAATAGTTAGCTCGGCCCCAACAGTCCGTCCCCCCCCGCGTAAAATTTCCCCCCGCGTAGCCGACATATACCTAAGAAAGCATTGCCAAAAAATGGTTTCTTTAGCTGAAGCGGCTATTCGACGCACCGTTACGATGTGTCTTACATCCTGCAAAGCAGAAGATGATTGATGGCTTGAAGTGCGAAAACACACTTTGCCTTCTTCAAATCATTTGACTTTAGGGAACACGCGAAAAACGCGTCGACGCTGGTGATTTGGACGGATTGCGATCGTGAAGGCGAGCGTATTGGGGATGAGATCAAGATCATCTGCCGCCAGGGCAACCCAAATATCGAGGTCTATAGAGCTAGGTTAGTTTTTCAAATAGGGATCGTCCTTCCGCGGGTTCTTACGCATTATCGAGGGGGTCCAATGTTTTTCCTTGGATCTAGTTTTGCAAATATAAATCGTGGAAGTGTTTCTAAGCAGTTTTTCTACTCTTCCTAAACGTGAAAACCTTATATAATCCTACTATATATAAAAAAAATAGTGTTTGTGTGTGTGTGTGTCTGTGCCACTTTGCATGCAACTTCCGTCATTCTGTCCGGAGGATATCTCAAGAGGGAAGGGTATTAGGCTACGTACGATACGTCATTAGGTGCATAATGGCCCTGAGATGACTGCACGCAGATCAGATTTATCAAAATTGTCTATTTTCGACATTAAACTTTAAGTTTTTGTTGGAAAATCGTCGATCCTCTTTGTTAGGAAAAAATTAGCATGCGCCGGAAGTTCCGGAAGCCTATATAATTGGCTAGCGAGCGCAGTTTTCATTTTTTGTCATCGGAAATTAAAGAATTATGCAAAGTGAAGTATATCATGCGATCAGACGGGGCCAGGGTTGAAAAGTCGCGAAGCGGCTTTTCAACCCTGGTTGTTATTAAAAATCTGAAAAATATAGATTTTAGAAGAATTTTAAATTTGGACAACATTTTTTGAAACAAGATACCTTTTAGATAGTTTTCTTATTTTTTGCGAAAAAGCCGTTAAAACACTTGCTATCAAATTACTAGAAAATACTAGACTTATACAAAAAAGTTTGGTTCCCCTCGCCTCCTCCCCCCGATAATACGGAAGAACCCTTCCACGATCTGAAATCTCTTTGATTTTGACTGATAATGATTTTTCAGATTTTCCGAAATAACAGAAAGCAGCATCCAGTCAGCTCTGGACAATCCAGGTCAACTCGACAATAATATAGTCGAAGCCGTCAATTGCCGTGCCCAACTCGATTTACGAGTCGGTCAGTCATCGATTCCAAGGGCTAAAATAGTTTGTTTAGGCAGCGCATTCACTTGTCTTCAAACTTTATTCTTTCGCCAAAATTATCCCGACACTTTTCCTCGAGACACCCCGACCCAGGTGCCAGACCCCTATTTTAATAGAACCAAAAGTTTTAGCTAGTCTCATACGGCCCGTGTCAATTCCCGACGCTTGGCTTTGTTGTGGAGAGGGAGAAGGCCATTCAACAGTTCGTTGCCAAGCCATTTTGGAAGCTCCAGATTGACCATGTCAAGGATGGTGTTAAGGTATCGAATCAGAATTTTCTTTTTTAAGAATTTTCTTTCTTATTAGACGACATTTGCCCGCGACGGAGGAGACGAATTCGATCCGGAGAAAGCCCGGGTTTGTTGTTTTATTTTTTCGTTTTACCCGCTGAAAAGCTCATTTCGGCAAGAGTTGACATGAAACCGCAGGATGTGAGGTTTTTAGAAGAGGTACGAAAAGCTACACGGGGATTGCCAGGCCACCGTCGAAGTCTGCACATTCCCTGTCGAAAAACCACGACCGCTCGCCCTCTCGACGGTAGATATGAATACGATTGTTGACCGATATTGTTTAGGTGGAATTCCTGAAGCTAACCATCAACAATCTTCAAATGAGCGCCAGCGAAGCCATGGAGTCGGCACAGCGGCTGTATGCCGCAGGCTTCATCTCGTACCCTAGGTCGGCCGATGATTTGTTTCTCTAAAATTCCTGGGTTTGATAAATAGCGGATGTGGTTGTACATTGTTTTAGCCATTCCTGAGCATAAAAAGTTACTAGTTTAATTGAAAATTTCTTTTTGACCGAAAAACTGATTTTCTTTTAGGACCTCAATTGACCCTTTGGACTTTTTCAAACATTTTTTAAAGCATTTCCTATTTTAAGGTAGTTAATACGTGTTATCCTACTATATATAAACACTTTAAATACGAACTTGACCAATCTGAACCTTAGAACCGACACTTTCGCATTTAAACAATGAGTTTAGGACTGAAACGGACGGTTTCCCCGATCGCGTTGCAACAAGCCTCAGCCTCAACTACTACACGTATTCCCTTGTACGTCAATTCTATTTTCACGAATCGCCCGGTTTTCAGAGCGAGCTTGACGCCGCGTGGGGCGAGTTTGCCGCAAAGATGCTGGAGAACGGAGGAGCGGATCCCAGAAACGGCGACAAGACCGACAACGCGCATTGGCCGATTCATCCGCTCAGATCCGCTACCAGGCATGTTTTTCTACACCTAGCCGAGATCTCAAATTTTAGGGAAGATATCCCGGACGACAACGATTGGCGCGTCTACGAGGTGATCGTCCGTCAGTTTCTCGCTTGTAACAGTCGGGATGCCGTCGGTCTGGTGACGCAGGCTACGGTACGTTGATATAGACATTCGGGTTCTGCACTGTTAGCGGGGGAACCTAATTTTTCGCTGTGATTCTCTACGGCCCTGTCACAAAATATAAACCATTTTTATAGCATATTACATAGTTTTTTGGATATAAAAATCATGACATTTTTCGAACATTTTTGATTTTTGGGCAAAATCGTATGAAAATGACCAAAAAGGGTCAAAATTTTCGAATTTTCAAAATTAAAAAGGAGTTTTGATAACTTTCCAGCATGAAAAGCTACTAAAAACACTATCAAATACATAATATATCATCAACAGGTAGGTAACAAAAAGTGGTCCCCCGCTAACAGTCCAGAACCGACATTTGAATGGAATTCTTTTCAGATCCGACTGGGCGACGAGAGTTTCACGGCTACCGGCGTCCAGGTCGAAGATCCCGGTTTTCTAGCAGTCTATCCGTACGAAACGTGGAGCGAGAAAAGTGCCGGAAAGTGAGCTTGAATCCATAGAATTTTTATCCCGGCGTCTTTAAGGTACGACGGCGGCGAGACGTTGAATGGGCCCCAAGTGCAATTAATTGATTGCTTGACGGAACCTCCGCCCTTGTTGACAGAAGCCGATGTAATCACCTGGATGTATGACTATGGAATCGGCACCGATGCTAACTACAACACGCACATTGATAAGCTAAAGGTGATTGGCAGATTCGCTAACTAGCTTCGAATTCTAGAAGCGTGGCTATGTGCACAGCTACGAGAACGGGCAGCTGCGAGCCAGCATCCTCGGCCAGTCCCTCATCGATGCCTATACCGCCATGGGTAGTTTTCGTGGCTCTGGACTGTTAGCGGGGGAACCAAAATTTTCCCTGTGATTCTCTACGGCCTTACAATAAATTATAGACAATTTTTATACCATTTAGCATAGTTTGTGATATAAACACTTGATGAAAAATAACAAATTTTCGAAAAATGTATGAAAAATGGCCAAAAAGACAAAATTTTTCGATTTTTCAGAATTTTTAATTTTTATAGCTTTCTAGCATTAAAAAGAACTACCAAAACCACGATAAAACACATAAGATATCATCAACAGGTTACCCCTGCTAAAAATGCTCCTCGCTAACAGTCCAGAACCCGCTTTCAAGGTGCTTTCCGTTTAGCGGGGGTGGGCGAGGTCAATGCTGATCGTTTCGCTTATAGGTGCGTGGTAATAGAATTCTCTTTCTATCATGTTGTCTTTCGCAGTTTTTGATTGATCTCATTGTAGGGCCGTCCGAGATTGCTTGGGAAAAGTTGGTCCCCCTCCCCGCTAAAGCGGAAGTACCGATTTCGTCTTATAAAAAACATTTTGAAAACTAGAAAACCTCCTTGCCCATCCGCAGTTGCGCGCCGAGCTGGAGAAGGACCTGCAAGAAATTAGCAAAGGAACGAAGAGCAAGGACCAGGTTCGGTTGCCAATCCGGTCACAATACTTTTCCAGGTGCTGAGAAAACATTTGCCGGTATATCGGCGTCTGTTCCGCCAGACCGAGGCCAAGCTCGGCTGCTTTAAAGTTGAGTTTGACAGGTTTGTCAAAAATTTCCGTCAAAATACCTAAGCCTTTTCAGACACTACAAGGGCGCCCTGGACCGAGGAGATTTCTACAAACAGCCGGCCGTCATGCAGCCACAGCTCTCGCTTCGCCAAGCTCACTAAATGACCACTCTAATAATGTTATGAATCTCGTTCGCCCGATTCTCTGCCCCCCATTTTCTCTTTTCAAATGCATGATATCCCCCCAAATTTATTGTTATTGATTTCGATGTTTATCCTTCAACAGCATTGCTTTCAAAAGCGCCTTTCACTTTGTTACTTTGTTCAAAGATTTCGCCTCGACTTCGTTGACTTAATAAATGGTTGTTGATATTTTGAAAACGGTGTGAATTTTTCGACGGCCTTTTATCAAAGCCATAATTTATTTAGTAACCTTTTGTTTGAGAATTGGCACGAATTCTTGAAATTAATGGTACAAAGCGCTACTGGCAACAAGTTGACCCTGAGCGGAATTTGCAAACAGCACGCACAGCCGTATTACATGGGGTAATCGGCGTTTTCAAAGCGAAATTTAAGTTTTTTATATCTTTTCAAGCAGAGCTGGGTTCTAGAAATGAAAAAGAATGCTTCATAGATGATCTAAGATACTTATTTCGATATTTTAGATTATTATCGATATTTCTATTTTCTATAAACTTCGCGAGATCGCTTTGTTTCGACGTCTCAACGAGATCACCGCTTTTCAGACCAAACTCTGGCCGGAATACGCCTGCTCATCTTCCGCCGCTTCATGCACCGCGCCTTGTTCGTGGCCGAGAAGAACGATGTAGCCAAGGGGATCGCCGCCCTTCTTTCGAAAGGTCAGAAATTTGAGAAATTACGCGAGAAATTGTTTTTCTAGCGTAATTTTATCTGTATTTTCAGGAAACTCCCAACGACGCGATGGCCCGTCAAAATACAACAAGATCTACTCGTTCACCATGGATTTCCAGGGTCAGCAGACAATTGTGGGTAGTTTGAAAGGTTTTTGGGTCTAATTGGTTTTGAAAATAAGTTTTAAAAAGGGATTTTGGCCGTTCTAAATCTTCCAAATTTCAGATTGCCGTCACGTCAGTCAGCGGCCATCTGATGAGCCTGGATTTTGGGCCCGAGATGAAGGATTGGCACGGGACGACGGTAAATAAAAAGTTTTACATGCTTATAACTTTCTGGTTTCAGATGGAACGGCTTTTTGACGCGCCGGTGATTCGTTTCGTCTCCAAGGACATGCAGCCCGTCGCCCAGAATATAGCGTAAGGGATAGCTTACCGTAAAAATTAGATTTTTATAGAAACGAGGCCCGAAACGCGTCGACGCTGGTGATCTGGACAGATTGTGATCGTGAAGGGGAGAATATTGGCGACGAGGTGAAGACCGTGTGCCTCAAATCGAACCCCAGGATGAATGTTTATAGGGCAAAGTTGGTTTTATTGCTACTAACACGGACCCGCCGAATTCTGCGACCTTTTATGGCAGACCAAAAGCTTTAAAAAAAGACGCTTTTCTATCTAAAATATTATTTTTCGATTCTTTTTTCCTCTAAAAATGAGTTTTTGGGGGAGGGGGTTTCGCTCGAAAATTGTATTTATCGAAATTTTTTAGAACACCGTCGTTAACCCACGTTTCTCTACTGAACTTCTCGTTTTTAGCTGTTTCGGAAAACTCAGAAAATACAGTATTTTCCGCTAAGGTTGTATTTCTCGAATTTTCGCCTCTGAAATTGTCTTTATCGATCTTTTTTTCCGGTGAGATTCGATTTCTATCGAGTTACCCCTAAAATGGTATTTCTCGATTTTTTACCTCTGTAATAATAGTCATCGCTTTTTAAACCCACTTTTCAGATTTTCTGAAGTCACCTTCGCGTCTATCAACCGAGCAATACGAACCCTCCAGCGACTCGACAACAACATCGTCGAGGCCGTCAATTGCCGCTCGGAGCTCGATTTGCGGATAGGTCAGTTGGTAGCTTTATTTTGATGTTGTTTTTATCATCATTTTTAGGCAGCGCTTTCACGCGCCTACAAACGCTCCACTTTCAGCGCCATTTCGCTGCGCTTTTTGGTGGTGAGAATCGACAAGTAAGAACATTTTTAGGGCGGTTTTATAGTTCTTCTAGGTAATTTCCTACGGCAGCTGCCAATTCCCGACGCTGGGTTTTGTGGTGGAGCGGTACAAGGCCATTCAAGAATTCATCACCGAGCCATTTTGGAAGTTGCAAGTCGATCATTTGAAGAATGGAGTCAAGGTGAGTTTTTCGGGGGTTCTGGGCTGCTAGCGGGGGGGTTAAATTTTAGCATATCTTGAATTTCACACCATTTATATAGCTTTTTACACCGTTTTTCTGTATAGAAACGATGTAAAACGGTAGAACGTTTGAAATTTTTTGATTTTTTGGTCAAAATGTATGAAAAATGACTAATGATGTCAAAAATTCCAAATTTTTTGTATTTCTAAAATTGTTATGGCTTTTGCCTCAAAAATTGATGAAAACTATGAAAATACACTAAAAAACGATAAGGATTTATAGTCGCCCCCCCCCGCTAACAATTATGCACCCGTTGTTTTTTTCGAGGGGATACGGCATAAAATATTTTTGTTTTAATTCGTATTGAAAAACGAAATTCCGGTCAGATAATTTTAACAAATTTTGAGCCGTGTACATAGTTTTCAAAGCATATTTTCAGACGGAATTCATCTGGGACCGGATACGCCTCTTCGACCGCGGCATCGTACAGGTTGGATTTTACCAAAAATCGCTATAAGCCACTGTTTTCAGTTGCTATGCGAAGATGTCCAGGGCGCCAACCAGGCCAAGGTCGAGAATCTGATCAAGCGGCCGAAAAACAAGTGGAGACCCGCCGGACTGGATACGGTAGTTTTAATGTGATTTTTGGAAAGCCTCGATTCAGGTGGAATTCGAGAAGCTGGCCGTCAGGAAGCTGCACATCAGCGCCAAGACGGCCATGCAGGTGGCCGAGGGTCTCTACAGCAAGGGATTTATCTCGTATCCTAGGTAAAAACATTTTCTTCCTAAATGGACACCGCTTGTTTGCCCGGATGAGAAAATTCGAGGCAAAAATCTGTTTGTATTTTTAGAGAAAAATCATGCAAAAATTGTTCGATTTGTATAAAAAAGCCTGCTAGCTTGCCCTAAATTGTGAAAAATTCGGAAATTCAGTTTTTGACCAATTTTAAAGTCTGTTCGCTTTTCCAAAACGTTCTCTGCTAGCCTGCCCGTCTAGTGTTTCGCCATCTAAACGAAAAATGAGGCAAAAGTTTGGCTGGGGAATCGCTGATTTTTTCCAAAGAATCTATGCTAGTCTGCCCGCCCAATTTTTCACCGGCGAATGTAAATTTCGGCTTTTTTCGAAAAAGTTTGAAAAACTCTGCTAGCCTGCCACGTCAAGAAAACTCTAAAATACCCCATTTTTCAGGACCGAGACGAACAAATTCCCGCAGAACATGGGGCTGACGAGCTTGGTGCAAATGCACGTGAGTCAATTTGGCAGTTTCATCGTGTAATCTATTAATTTAGGTGGATCACGCGGCTTGGGGAGCATTCGCGCAGAAGATTGTCGACGAGGGTGGCGCCAAGCCGAGGAATGGATCGAAAAGTGACGAGGCCCATCCCCCCATTCATCCACTCAAATTTGCCACGAGGTACCGTATTTCATTTTTGTCTATTTTCCTATTAAAAGTTAATTTTGGTTAGTTTCTATAGGGATGTCTTGAAAATCTAATTTTTCGCTTGTTTTTAGCATCGTAGCTTTGAAATGTAGATTTGACTATTTTCGAGAGAAAATTCTTTAAGATATAATTTTGGGTATTTTGTTTAGGAAATTCGTGCAAACCTAATTTTTATTATTTTGTCATAAAGTCCCCTTAATTTTTGTTTGTTTTTACGCGATTTCCTTAAAATATTTTTGGATTGTTTTTCTATCGCAGAATCTTTAAAATCTAATTTAGCTTATTTTTTATCGGAAATCCTAAAAACCATTTTAAGGGACCAATTCTCGAACGACAACGATTGGCGCGTCTACGAGCTGGTCACCCGTCATTTTCTCGCCTGTTGCAGCAAAGATGCCAAGGGCCAGGAGACCAAGGTTACGGTAAGTTTTTTACTTTTTTAAAGGCGCAGTGACGCTCTCAATTGGTCTAACAATTGGTTTTTTGCAGATTCGACTAGGCGGCGAAAGCTTCACAGCCACGGGCCTTATGGTGGAAGATCCGGGCTATTTGGAGGTCTATCCCTACGAGAAATGGAGCGACAAAAGTGTCGGAAGGTATTGTATTTTTTTGTTGATTTTTAGGTTTTTATTATGGTCAAAAATGGTCAGTTTTGGTCTAAAAATCTATATTTTTTTCTTTCGAATAAAAATTTGAAAGTTTTTACATTTAGGAATAGTAAAAACAGCTAGAAACAATTCCCCTATTTATATTTAAAAAATGGATCCTAAGAAAAGAATTTGTTCCCCCGATAATGCCAAAGAATCGACATTGTTTTTAGGTACGAGCTCGGGGAGACGTTCACCGACCATCAGGTGCGGATGATCGAGTCGAAAACGGAACCGCCGCCCCTGTTGACTGAAGCCGATCTGATCACGCTGATGGATAAATACGGAATTGGCACCGACGCCACGCACGCTGAACATATCGAGAAGATTAAGGTACATTAAGCGTAATTTATCTTCTATAGACATACAAACGTTCAAATTTTTGCTTAAAAAAACCAAAAATATAGATATTCTAATAAAATCGGCAATTTTTAGAAGTTGTTAAATAGTTAAATTAGCTTTGAGCCTTTTTCAGTTTTTAGATAGATTTCTGAATTCCCAAATAAGCCCTGCTGGCTTGCCGGCAGCTCAAATTCCCCAAAGAATTTTTGCTAGCTTTCTGGCTCAATTTCCTAAAAAATTGCTGCTATCTGGCCCGCAGCCGAATTTCCCTAAAATTCTGTTAGCTTGCCAATAGCTAATTTCCTCAAAAAACCCAGCTAGCTTGATAACATTTATTTTTTTTGAGCAACGGAGCTACGTGGGTCTGGACAACAACAATCACTTCGTCCCCGGATTTCTCGGCCTCTCGCTCGTTGATGGCTACGATGCTATGGGTAAATTTTAGGGAAAATCTTCAAAATTATCGTTTTTTTTTTAGGATTCGCAATGTCGAAGCCGCAGATGCGCGCGAATCTGGAGAAACAGCTCGAGAAGATTTGCGAGGGCACACGGAATAAGGACGAGGTTTTGAAATTTTAACGAGATTTGTAGATTTTTAGGTTCTTTCGCATTATCGGGGGGGGGGGAATTCTTTTAAGGATCCAGTTTTTCAAATATGAATAGAGGATGTGTTTCTACACATTTTTTTACGATTCCTAAACGTAAAAAATTTCAAAATACAAAAACGGATACTACAACAAACTAGACATTTCTTGACTGGTAGAACAAAGTTGCCACTCCCGATAATACACATGAACCGATTTTTGATTTTTACATTTTTTAGTTTCTATCATATAAAATGCGTTAAATTGTTTTTTTTTTTTAGGTGTTGAAAGAGCAGCTGGACAGATATCGACGAATTTTCCGCATTGCTGAGGACAAGATCAACAGCTTGACCGCCGCTTTTATGAGGTTTTTCAATTTAAAATTTTAATTAATAATTAATCTTAATTAATAAAATTAAAAAAAATTGTAAATTTTAACATTTATTATTTGATTTTATATTTAAAAGTTTTTCCAATTTTTCTTTTTAGATACACGGACGCGAACCAGCGACGACCGCCGCAAAATGGTGCGGTTGGCGGAATGGGACCGCCAAGACCACCGCCGGGAGGAGGAGGAGGAGGAGCTGGAGTTGCGGCTAGAGGAGGAGCAGCAGCAGCTGGAGCGACAAGAGGAGGAGCAGCCGCGACGAGAGGAACAAGAGGAGCGTCTACCGCAGGAGCCACGAGAGGAAGAGGGACCGGTCGAAAACGGCCGGCCAATGATGAAAATATTTCGGTAAATTTTTGTAGTTTCCAAAACAATCCCTGCTAGCTTGCCTTTTTGAAATTATGATTTTAGGTACCGCAGCACATGCAAGTGCTGGGGAATCAAGCGCCAGCGACGAGGGGCAGAGGACGAGGAAGGGGAGCGGCAGCTGCAGGAGGAGCGGCATGTGGAAGGAGATCGGTACGTTAAAAGTTAATTTTTTTTTTCAAGGTTGGCTAAAAAGGATGCTAAAACGTTTTGTACTATTTCTACAGGTGTAAAATTTACAATTTTTAGCTAAAAATACGAAAATCTCCATTTTCGACCAAAATGACGATTTTTACGCCAAAATTTCGAATAAAAAAAAAACAAAACCCAAAATATAGTTAATTTTTATTAAAATTTTTTTTATCTTTCCCAATAGGAATAAATTACCCCGATATTGCAAAAGCACCCAATTTTAAAATTTTCCAGGGTGACGGGACGAACGCGCCGAAATGCAAGTGCCATCTCGCGTCGGTGATGCGCACCGTCGTCAAGGAGGGACCGAATACCGGGAGAAAGTAAGCGCTTTATTCACCCCCAAAATTTTCTTCCAGATTCTACTCGTGCCCAAAAGACTCCACGGCCCCCGACCGATGCAATTTCTTCCAGTGGGCCACCGAAGCGCCGTAATTTATCAAAGCTCCTCGACCCGAAAATGTTGTTTCCGATTTCCCTAATAACTCTGTGATCTCAATATGACGTGTCATTCCATTTTTCTTTCATCGTCTTCTCGAGCTATTTCTATCATATTTCCCCCCCCCCCCTTTTTAGGAGGCTTGTTGTGTGTGACGATTCCACGTGCCGATTTCTCTCCATTTTCTAACCCTATAAACGTTTTCAATTTTATTTGGAACTCAGAAACACGTGTGAAAAATGTCGAAACGTGAAAAAAAAGTCATTATTTCTCTTACTTTTTTATTGGAATTCAATTCTTTTAAAACCTAATTACCTTTTTCTATCTCTTCGTCTTTCTAGTTAAAATCTAGTTTTGAATATTTTCTATCGTACATATTTGAAAATTCAGTTTACTATAGTTTTACTGGTATTTTGAAACAGAAATTCCTTAGCGGCTAATTCTGGGTAATTTTCTATAGCTAACTCATAAAATACAGACTATTCTTTAGTAAAAACTGTTTAAAATCTAGTTTTGTCTATTTTCATCGTAATTCCTTTAAAATCCAAATTTTACTATTTTTCTCAGAAATCCGAAAATTCTGTTTCAAGGTACAATCCTCCAACGACAATGATTGGTGAATTTTTCGCTTTTTTTTGCAGCAAGGATTCGAGGGTCTTGTAATTTTATTCGAACTCAGAAACCCGTGTGAAAAAGTGAGAATTCATAACCGGGAGGAATACACGGAAAGACACAGATGACATAGGAGGAATGGATAGACTGACAAACATTAATTCAACAACCGGTGAAAGCGACAATATCGACAGATTGCACGTATTGGTCGTGGGCTTCGAGTTGTTCGATGAGTGCATCGACGGAGACGACTTCATCCTCCACGCAGGCGATGATGCGCAACTTCTGGAGGCCGTAGGCGATCGGGACGAGTTTGCTCGGGCCCCAGCTCAGTCCGATCATGAATTCGCCGCGCATCAACCGCTCCAATTGCACCAGATTCGTTTCCGCTTCCAACGGCTTGATGTCGAGCAGGATGGTGGAGCGTGGCGACTTTAATATCATGCCTGGAACCGCGGCTTTCTGCTTGTCTCGAAGGGCGCCGGCCACGTCGTCCGAATTGATCGTCAACGCCGAGAAGCCGCCGGGGCCGAGGAGTTGCTGCTCAATGTCCTCGAAGCTGTCCATCCTGGAAAGGAAAATATAATCAGAAAGCGCGCTCGACTCGGAAAACAAAAGAAAACACGACGGAATTAGTGATACCGTATCGCTTATACGGTTCTTTTGCAGCATCGGCGAGAGAGAATTTTTGTATTAGTCTAGAAAACCAGTGAGGAAGTATTTTATTAGAGTTTTTAGTAAAATAAACTATATTTCACCAGAATAATTATCTAAAAACTTTTTAAAAAAGTAGAAACTTTGATCGAAATCGGCCTTTTTGGTCGAAAAATAACCTTTTTGTAGGTTTTGATCAAAATTTGCAAGGTCGTTACGTGAGGAATCATATAAAGCAGTCTAGAAACAATTTATCTTTTGTATTTAAAAATCGGATTCGGCGAAAAGCGTTCCACACCGGTAATGCCCAAGAGCGCGAAGTGCGCCTGGAAATTTAGTAATATAGCGTCTAAAATACGCGCAATGGCTTCAAATTACACCGCTTAAAAGCAAAAAGTTTATTCGACAAATCGGGCTCTCCAATCTTTGGGAATACACCGAGATTCAGACGGGCTGGCCGCGGGGTAGGAGGGCGCTACGAATGGATACAGGTTGACAGTCGAACCGTAAAGCCACAAGAAAAACACAGCACAAGACAGGAAAGCACATCAAAAAATGGGGAGCTTGATCTTTGGCATATCACTGGTATTTCCATGCGGATTGGGCTTGCGATATCAACGACTTCAGCGACGGGTAGAAGGCCGATACCTGAAAAAAATAAAAATAATTTCTACTTTTCATTAAATGCTATTCCGATAAAAAATAAATGTGATTCTTTTGCAGAATCAAAGAACTTTTTCCTTAAACAGCTTATAAATATTTACCTCCACAAAATCGTGCCCATTCGTCACCATTTGTTGGGAAATTTGGAGGGCCAAGCGGTAGTCGCCCTTCAGCGCCGCTTCACCGCAGCCTCGCAGAAGAGATTTCGTCACGGGACCAATCTTAAAAATGATTTATTTTTAAAAGAATTAAAAGGAAAAAGAAAAAAAGAATTGATACCTGCTGCCGGCCCAGCCGTTCGGCGATATCACGGTGGAGACGTCGTTTCAGGTCCTCGACCTTGCTAACTATCCCCTAAAATGTGTTGAAAATGAGGTAGAAAATTGCTAACCGGATGCTTGGTGCAGGCAAATACTCCATCGGCCGTTTGGAGGAACAGATCGACGATTGCCTGATCTTCAGCGTTTAGGTAGAGGGCAGCCTGGAAGAAATGGCTTAGAAAAGGCGACGTAAACGCCGAAAAAAAGGCGCGAATTGACAAAAGCACAAAACCGGTAACTTTTCCGTTCTGCTTCGTTAACCGGGGAGAAAACGCATATTTCCTACAGCAGCGGAATGTTTTTTAGAAAATTTGTATAGCACTTCTAGCCATGCTTTAGTAAAAAATCATTTTCAAATGCTAAAATTTTAGAAAATGTTGAATTTCGCCAAATATGCACAAAAAAGTTTCCTCGCCCCCAACGAACCGGCCGTTTTTTTCAGTTACGCTATGTAAGAAACGTTAGAAACGAACCGGCACTTCCGGCTCGACAGGTCCAGAGGCTTGAGAGACCGGGGAAAGCTGCGATCCGGGGCTCTGGGCTGGCGGAGGAGCGGCAGAGGGTTGTGCGGCCGGCTGCGTGGTGTGCCAATGGAACTAAAAACCCCTTTATTTCTAGAATCCCAGCCAAAAGTACCTGCATAAAATTCTGTGGTGGCGTCGGCTTGGCTTGAGTTTTTTGGGCGAGCGCGGGCGGGTCATTCCAGCCGGCAGTAGGTGGAGGGAGTGGCTGAGAGGGCGCCGCCTGAATCAAAATCAATTATAAGAAGTTTGAAGGTAAAACAAACCTGAGCGGTCATCGCCGGAGCCATGTAGGACTGTTGATAGGGCATTTGGGCAGGCTGTTGGCTTTGATATTGTTGTGGCATTTGAGCAGGTTGATTGGCATATTGCTGAGGCGTGGGCGCAGGTTGAGAAGGGTATTGCTGGGGCATTGTCGTCGGCTGCGAAGTGTACTGGGCCTAGAATTTAGGAATTTAAAGCATATGAAAAACTAGATACCGCTGGCCGCGGCATCGCTTGCTGCTGTTGAGGATATTGAACCTGGTGTTGTTGCGGTGCTGCGGGTGGCTGTTGAGACTAAAAAACAGAAAAATATAGCAAAGATGCAAAAGTGTACCTGTTGCTGCTGTGCTACCGGCTGTTGTGGGGCGTATTGTGCCTAATATTATAAAGTAAGAAACGTCTGAAATTATATACCTGTTGCTGCGACACCATTGGTTGCTGTGGAGGGTATTGAACTTGTTGCTGCGGTGCCGCTGGTGGCTGAGGAGGGCGTTGGGCCTAGAATTGAAAGCGTTAAAAATTCTGCAAAAGGATACCTGTTGCTGTGGCGCTGCGGGTTGTTGTGGAGCGTACTGAGCCTGGAATTAGACAATTACGGGGGCGTTAAAAAATAAATACCTGCTGCTGCGGCGCCACCGGCGGTTGAGGGTATTGAGCCTGAAATTAAAAGGTTTAAAAACGACTTCAATAAGTTACCTGCTGCTGCGACACCGTTGGCTGCTGTGGCGCATATTGAATTTGTTGCTGCGGTACTCCCGGTAGCTGTGGAGGGCGTTGAACCTCGAATAGAACGTTACAAAACTCGTTAAAATAGACACCTGTTGCTGCGACACCATTGGCTGCTGTTGTGGAGAGAATTGAGCCTGGAAATTCGAGATTAAACGCAAAATTACACCATACCTGCTGCTGCTGGTGATAACTGCTATTCGGAGAATAGGCGGATGGATTTGGCGGCAGGTAAGAGGTACCTAAACTAAGGTAAAAAAAACCACAATAAAAGCTTGCCGTAATTTGGGGCCGCTGCCGGTTGCGCGTATTGAGCCTGAGCGGCGTATTGTGGAACGGGCGCATATCGAGAACTGCTCGCCGCCGGCATGCCGTTGGAAGAAGGCATCTAAAATTGACGATAAACGCACTGGAAAGTAAATGATACCTGCTGATATGCCGGGGCTTGAGAGTACGGCGTCGACATCGAGGGTTGCGACACGTAAGAGGGCTGAAAAAATAGTATATACGAATCAAGGAAATGCGCCGAACCTGTTGCGGCGGTGGCCAGGCCATCCCGACACGGCTGTAGCGGCTGCAGGAAGCTGTAAAAGAGGTTATAAAGAGCATTGAAAGAGGGCAGTAATCGAAAGAAATGAGATCCGGAAAGCGTAGAATATCGCCAAAAAAGAAGATAGACTTTGCGCAGGCGCAAAAACGGCAAGCCAGCCCAAACCGGAGGTTCCGCGCGGGCAAGAAGGCCAGGAAATCTAGCGCAATAAATCCAGGAAAACAATCTCCAGTTTTAGCCGTTCCCAAAAGTTTCCCACAACCATTCGAAAATCAACAGAGCTGCGCAACGACAACCACCAAAATAAAACGATCCAAACGCAATTCTCCCCGTGTCAATGTGCAACGAATCAGATTCTGTAATTAAGATTTATCACCACACAAGAGCCATATTCACAGCACAAGTTAAAAATGGAAATTCACCGGCTGGTGGGGATTGTACAAGGGGCAACCGGGGTGGCATAAGTGAATGAACAGGGTGGTTAAAGAAAGAATTAATTTGCGAGGGGCGGGGCGTTGGCTTGTCTTCGAATTGTTCGACGCGGCGGCCGCCTCAGTAGCCGGTGCTGGCCAGGTACTGCGACAGCTTCTCGACGGCCGAGCGGACCTCCGTGCCTTCAGCCGAGTCGCCCTTGTAGATTGCGATGAGGACCGCTGAAAAAGAGAAATTGGTTACGAACAGCCACTCGACAACAACGAGCTCGTTTTGCTGACCAATTGTCAAGAAAAACGGATTGATTGGCGCTTTTCGACCAGACGATTTGGTTTTTTCGCCGAACCTAGGGACGTTTGACGCGCGGAACTCGAAAAAGAACAACACGGGTGCATTTTCATCCAAAAAGGCCAGTTCAGAGTGCCAAACCCGAGGCCGAAACGTGACGATAATAGTAGGTGCGTTACACCGGATCGTGGCGCACGGATACCGGTAGCGAACCGCTCCACTTTCACAAAACGCGTCAATCTTCTGATCCACTTGTCACATTTTCACGCGAAACAAGAAAAGTTCAACCCATTACCTTGCTGTGACTTGGCGGCAAAGAAGCCGGTCTTGTCCTTCTTCCCGAAGATCACGGTGTCATCGGCGCGCGGGACGACGTAGTGGATCTGCTCGAGGTCGGCGCCGCGGGCTGGCACTTGGTCCGGGGTGTTGAAGCCGGTCACCAGCGACTTGAGCTCGGCTTCGGTGGCCTAAAATCAAAGTAAAAAAGCCAATGCAAAACAAGCTCACCGCAAATTGTTTGTCGCCCTCGGTCCTCGCCCAAACCGATCCGTCGACGCCGACGATGGCGGCGCGCTCGATGTGCGGGGAGGCGGTGGTCAGCGTGCTGATGTACGAGTCCCAGCCAGACATCCTGGTTTCTGAAAAGGAAAGATTAAAGCAGGAACTGTAAAAGGCCGCCAGGGAATACGGAATAAAGAAACTGAGAAAATCTAAATTGATTTAAGTTGATTTTCAAAGACCAAAGCTAACTAGAAAAGCCGAGACAAGCTAAGAAAAAGAGAGGTCAAACCGAAACAAAAAAATTTAAGCGTCACAATTTGATTGCAGACAATAGGCCAAGTGAAAAAGCAGAGAGAAGCAAACGAAAAAGAAGACGATACGGAAATTAAAAGTAAAAGAGAAGCAAAAATTTAGGAGAAAAAAGCGCCGAAAATAAATGCGAAAATGAAAAACGTCGTGTGTTGCTCGGCCTGGTTCCCCGGCTACGGTAATTGCGCCGGGGCGCCGTCTAGCATGCAGCCCGGCCGTATCGTGTCGGAAAACGGGCCGGTTTTCGACAAAACTTTCATAAAACTCTTGTAAAATTTAAAATTTAATCGAATTCTGGTCTTCGATATCGATATTTTCGCTGTTGATTTTTCCAAAGCATCGAAGGGCACCGCCTCGGCACAACTCAAGGCATTTTGCGTGATCAGAAGCTTTTAAAACTCCTTAGGAAATGAATCTCCCGCCTTGGCGATGAAGTCGTCATTTTCAAAGCGGGTTTGTCATTTTAGTCCCATTAGGAATTCTATTGTGAAGACGTGGCGGTAAGGAAGTCGATCAATCTTTGGTTCTTGCGAAACCGGGCAATTTTTGGACCTCAATCGTTTGGCTTTAAATGCACGTAATTTTACCAGAGTAACCGCGTTCCGATCCAGCAGGCTTGAAAAAAGCAATTTTTCAGGTAAAATTGTTTCTCAAAAGGCTTTATTTTTCAAAAATAACGACAAAAAATTGCACACCTCAAGAAGCTAATTTACAAGCTCCTCTTGACTTTGAAATTTTTAAAATTCAGCTAGAAACCCTGCTTTTAGCTCATTAATGCGAGCTTTGCCGCCATTTATCCCCGACGCGCGCACAGAAAAACGGGACCGGCATCCGATGCAGAAAGGGCATGTGGTTTTAACGTCATTTGGAACGCTTCGGTGCGCCGCGGTGAGGCGCCGCCAAGCGCCAATGGACGCTGCCATCCGTTGCCCGCGAGACAGATGTCACCAAGGCGCTCCAATTTGCATAAAATGCTTCGTGCTTCGTTTGCTTACTTTTGGATTCAGCCCCTTCAGATTGACGCGCTAAATTTCGCCCCAAATGGCGCTTTGGATATGATTATTTTAGTTTTAGGAGCCAGGAAATGGTTTAGAGTAGTATCGACAACTCTAAGATGATAATTGAGCGTTTCAAAGTACAAAATTGAATTTTTTAAGCGAGGAAATCCCGACGCTCGAAAATACCGACACCTAAAGCATCGATAGCCCAAATACCGGCTCAAAAATGTCAGATTTTTCGGTATTTTTTCAGTGCCGGGTTGGGGTCGGCATGTTGAGGAGTCGGTATTTTTAGATGTGTCCTGTTATCGAGCCGCATGTTTTATTTGAGCGCGGGCTAAGCCGTTTAATTTCGCAAATTTTACGGTTGTCTTACTGTAGGTAACACCAAAATTTTGGTGCGGTTTTACAAAAATAAATTATGGAAATTTGCAAGGATAGGCTAGGAAATAAACAAGAGTCTAGATGCGCGATAAGCAATGAAAGGAACGGTTGTGGGATGGGTTACGTGTTCTCGAACACATGGAAAGGGATGACTGGTCACCGGGGGGAGGGACACGAGCAATCGCTTCTCCCCGGTCTCCCTTCCTCTCCCACATCCTTGCGGCAAAAAAAAAAGACTGTAGCAGCTACAGTCGGACAAAAACTTTCGGACAAAGCTTTATTCGGATTGTGCTTGCGATCTTTCGATCCGTCAAAGTTTTTAAAGTAAAAAAAAATTTAGAATGAAAATGAATTCATCGATTTTATGTGCTTGTTTTCCTGGATAGTGATTTTTATCGAATCACGAATTTTTCATTTCCAAATTTTATGATCAATCTGTATTTTCAGCGAAATCTCGAGTTCCTGATTCCCCCCTCAAAAATGTCGTCTTTGGCGCCAGCGGATGAACTAACAGATGAAGAGCTAAAAGGTGAGCAGCCTTATCCAAAAATAAAAATCCGGGATTTTAGCGTTAGAATCGACGTTCGAGGCGATCGACGTGAAAGAGGCCGCGGAGACTGTCGGCTTCGCATCGATTGCCGTGCAGGTAAGAGGGCTACTTATCTGTCATATTCTTTAAAATCCCATACAACATCGTTAGCTACGGTTTTTACAGCCTAACTAAACAAATTTCACTAAAAAAACCTCTTCTGCAATTTTTACGACCTAAAATTGAGTGTAGCAACGGTATTGGCGCGTAGTCTTCCCAATTTCTCATTTTTTCACCTCTCATTCGCCCATTTTCCGTTTCTTTTTTTCTTCTTCGAATTACGAAAAACGAATTCTAACTTTTCCAGGTTTTCACCGCGATCGGTAAAAACGGACTCAAGCCGGGCATGCGGTTCGGAAAAGCGGAAGTGGCGAAGTTGTACGCTGGCACGACGGCCGGTTAGTTGCTTTATTTTTGGCGTTGAACCCAGTATTTTTAGAATCCTTCGAGGAGGACCTTGTGAGAAAGCCGGGAACGGGAAGGCCGAAGCGCCTGATTCGGGTAAGGAATTTTATCGTATTTTTGGTGAGAATTGAAATTTTTGGGTTTTTTTACCGTGGAATTTAACTTTTTTGAACGTATATTTTTTTGAGGAACGCTCGCCATCCCCCTCAACGGCAAAGCCAAAGATGTTGACGCGGTCGAAGCGAGAAGACGCCACGAAGGAATACCCGCCCTGTGTCCGCTGCAAATGCACCAGTTTTCGCGTGGTTGACCCGGGCCGGCCGGACAGGAAACGGTAGAAATTGATTGGTTTATTAACGCTAAAATATAGGTCACTTTTTGGTGATATAACTCGCGATTAAGGGTTAGTTTTGCTGTTTTTAACGCGAAAGCTTTGAAAATGCCCGCTGAAAAGCTCGTAGTTTTGTAAAATGTTTTTCATTAGGTCGGTTTGCCCGATTTTTTAGGATAGTAAATATAAAACTTCTAGAAAACAGGACAGCTTTCTCGTTATCTATTTTTCGCGGAAAATCCTAGGCATCCGCTTTTTTCCGTAAATGTTTGCGCTTTTGTAAAACGACGAGTTTAGGCCACATTTATTCCGATTTTTAGTGTAATCGAGTGCCGAAATATGGACTGCCTGGCCTCGATCGCCTACACCGAATTGGAGGAGGGCGAGCTGCTCGGAGCGCAGGAAGAGGTACATTGTCGCTTTTTCAAGATTTAAATTGACATTTTTCAGGTGGAATACGGCTGGTACCTGCGTGATTGGGAGGAGATCTACTACCCGAAAGTCAACGAGGAGCAACGGTGGATTGGCAGTTTATGGTGAGCTTTTCTATACTTTTTCAAGACGCTTGTGAGGGATTACATGCTGTATTGACCTTTAGAGCGCCCAAATTCATCGATTTCGCGTCGATTCCTGGACGCATTTTTCTGACTAACACAGCTAGGGTGCTAAAATAGCGTGCCGATTCCGCAAATAGGATCAGAATTTGCAAGTTGCTGCGTTTTCACGTTCAAACAACGTTTCAAATTTTCAAAGCTATTTCTGGAATCGTTAGGCGAGTTAAACCATTTTAGATTTGTCAATTTTACGGCATGTAATTCACGCGCGCGCAAAAATTCTGCAAGAAAGCATTTTTCTCAAATTTTCGGCCATTTTCGGAGCTAAATAAATTTGCTGATCCTCGTAGCGGGTACCGCTTGCATTTTTTTTGCGAATTTTGACTTTTTAATCTCTCTAAAACAGTTTTTGTTTGTTATTTTAATCCCTATTTTCAGTGACATTCCCCCTGCAACGGTGACAATTCGTCGAGACGCCGACAATCGCCCCCAAGTCATGGTCCCATTCCAGCGGCAACTCGTCTCTTTGTTGTGAGCCGGTTTTGTTGTTTGATTTTTTGCTTTTTAAATTCTTTGCAATAAATGGTGCTCTTTGAAAATGCGGATTCTTTTATACATTCAAATCGAGGTGTTTTTTTTAGGCCCGGGCCAATCTTGGTGTAAAAATTGACGTTTTATAATTTCAAAAATTTATCCGGAAAAATTCAAAGACCTAGAGCAGCATGGGGAAAAACATAAAACGATAATTATTCACAACTTTGATGGTGGGGGATTTTTAGAAATATCATTTGTAATTTCATTTAATTTTTGTTGTAGCAATGACAGTTTTTTTGGAATTAAATAAATTAGGTTAACTCGTATCCTTTTTTGAAGATCTTAATCGATTAAAACTGAATTTTCAGCAATATAATGATAGTTTTAATCCCAAAGAATTGCTGCTAGCTTGCCACCTCTAGAAATCGACAAATTTATGCTAATTTTGCGTCTAAAATGGAGAAAAATATTGGCGAGAAAATGGCTATGATACCGTACCCCGAGGGAAAGAGCTGTGGGCATATTTTAGAAAAGGATAGAAATTGAGAAAATAATGCGAAAATGGAGAGACGCAGAGAAAAATAGAGCAAAAAAATCGTTCATTAAAATAATAATAATAAAACGAATGGCAGGGTGGAAAGGGGGATTTTATCACAGACGCAACAGGATAGCAACATATAGAAAAAAAATTGAGAATTCGCAGTTTTTATTAAACGTAGGCGGCGGGCTGCCAGATGAACGAGTTCGCGTCGGGCTCCTCGTCGTTGATGATCTGGAAAATGGTTGGAGTTTTAGATTAGAGAATAGCGATGATTTTTTGCAATTTTCAGCAAAACTACAAGCTACAAAATACATTTTTTTCGTTGGAAACTCGGCGAATTGCATGTCGTGTACGATCGTTTGGCTATTTTTGCGGATTCTACAAACGCTTGGAATTTAGGGTCAGAAAATTGCGGCGGTTTTTTTTAGATTTTTCAGTTTTTTTTATATAAAATCGGCGCATTAGATGACGTGGCATTTACTCGAAACAACGGATTGTTCAGACTTTTAGGAATCTTGCCATTTTTCAGGCGTATTTTTTTGCATAATAACGCTTAATTAAACCTGTTTCGAATTCTTTTGTGGTTAGGCATTTTATTAGTATGGAAAGACGCACGTTAAAACATGGGCTTTTAGGTTAAACATAATTTCGAAAAGCCTACCTTTGTAGCATAAATAGCGGGTGTCCTCGGCGTGTCCCCATTACTTTCTTTCGCATATAATTGAGGGCTTCTCCTCGCCGGACCGGGGCTTTTTTCCGGGGTCGTCCCCTTGTCGCCTTCGCCTTTCTAAAAACATATTTTCATGTCAAAATTTTCCGCAAAGAATCTCTGCTAGCTTGCCCCGTATCAAATTCAAGTTTAGCAGCGTTTTTCCATAAATTGTCTCTTCTAGTTTGCCTTTGGCCAGAAAAGCGGATAAAATCGTAGCTGAAACGTACATTTTTAAATATACTGAGCCTCTTCTTGGCGGGTTCTTTTTGATGTGCATCGGCCATTTGTTCTTCTCCGCAATAGACACCGGAAGCGACCCCTTGGCCACTTCGCCGTCGGACACCAACCGCTACAAATTAGCTAATTTTGTTTTTTTAGAGATTTTCGGACTTTTAAAGCCGTTGATAAAGCCAAAAATCGACCCCTTCCATCGGCTAGGTCTCGACAATCACGCGATACCCCTAATGACAAGTTGCAAAAAAGCGTTTTTGCACTTTTTCTGCAATTTCCCATTTCTGGTCTTTATAAAAATGTTTTTTTAACGTGACAATAGACTTGTTGCGTAGCTGTCTAGACCGAGTCGATATTGGGGGTTGATTTTGGCCCTTTCCAACCCCTTTAAAGTGTCAAAGCTTACATTGTGGTCCTTTAACGGGTGGTTTTTGCTCCTTTGGACTTTCCGTTTCTTTATTTGTGACCGCGGCAGAGGCTTTTCGCAGAAATTTCGTCAAGCCGAGACTGTGCTCACCCTGTAATCGTGGAATTTTCATGGCTGATTTTCTTTCTCTCTGTCGCTCTCTCTCTCTCTCTGTCTCTCTCACACTCTCTCTCACGCTCTCCCTCTCACACACACTCTCTCACGCTCTCTCTCTCTCTCTGTGTCTCTCTCTCAAACACGCTCCCGCTCTCTCTCTCTCACACACTCCCTCACGCTCTCTCTCTCTCTCCCTCTCTCTCTCTCTCGCTTTCTCTCTCTGGCGCGCTCTCTCTCTTTACCTTCAGTCTCGATCTCTCCGCCTCACTCGTGATTTCGCAATACGAAATATCTCCATGTTGGTGGTACTGTAGGAGGGCATTCTGCTCGAAGGAGATTGTATTCAACGGGTCCCGCCAATTCGTTCGCGGCTCTTTCGCAAGCTGACGCTCTAAAATTTGGCATTTTATACCTAAATGATTGTAGTAACTTAAATAAATTTAAATCGCATTAGAATCCAAAATAAATAGTGTTTGCGCTAGCGCTATAATAATAAACCAGAATTTTGGCTCTAAGATACCGTAAAAATCTTAGGAATGCGTAAAAGTTATTAAAAATGATATAAAAATATCCTAAAATTGGTTAAATCACCTTCATTTTGTTTTAAAAGAAAATATCTGGTTTCTTTGGCTTTTTGATACCTTGAAATTGTGCCTGCGACATGACGGTGATGGTTCTCGAGCCGATTTGCACGAGCGGGATGGAGAGGCGACTGAAAAAAGTTCGTAGATTTTGATTTTTAAAGGGAGTCTCACAGCAGATTTCTGGACTTTTTGACGACTTACCTAATTTGCTCTAACGTCCCTCCAATAACAACGACAGCCTGCGTGATATCGATCGAATATTTCGCTAATAGCGGTCGCAAGGCGGCGGCAGTTGAGAGGGATTGACGGGCACGGAGGAGAACGATTCTGAAAATGGAGAGTTTTTAGGTGCATTTTGTAGTTTGTTGTACATTTTCGACAACTTCAAGAACTCGAAAGTGCGTGAATCGACCCTTTCTCTCGACTAGGTCTAGATAACCACGCGACAGACCTAATGACGTGTCGAGCCCATTTTTCTCGTAATTTGACGTATCGCGTAGATGTCTAGACATAGTCTATTCCCGCTTTTTTAGGCTACAAAACTTGTGACCAAATTGAGCGGTTTTGGAAAGGGTGAATATCCCTCCTGCGTCGATTAGTTCTAGACAGCTACGCGACGTGCCAAGTTCCGCGTCCAGTCTCGTTTTTCTCGTCATTTCACCTCTCGAGTAGCTTTCTAGACCTGGTCAACAATTTTTTTTCCGCGCTTTCTGGCCCATTAAAAAAAATTGTATTTTGTAGCCTGTAGCGCAGTTCACAAGTCCTAATAAAAGCTGACTTTGCTGGCGTAGATTGGGGGCTTTTGAAATTGAAATTGTTGGGGAGAAGCTCAACGGCGAATGTGACCACGGCCACGATACGGACGAAACGATTCTGGAGGGCGTCGATCGCTTGACGGCATGGGTCGATCGTGCAGGAAGTCTGAAAAATTAGAGTAAAAAATGGATAGTCAAAAACCCATCTAATTTAGGGTAACTGGGTAAGCTAGCAGAGATTATTTGAGAAATCTGGATCATACGGGTCAAATTCAAAGGCAAACGAGCAGAGATCCTTTCGGAAAAGTTTCGAGAAGCCGAGGCGAACTAGCAGAGATTCGTTGGGGGAAAACCGGGGTTTTGGAAGTTGAGGAAAGCTAGCAAAGTTTCTTTAGGAAAATTAAACCCCTCAAAATACCTGTGCATCGACAGCTTCACAGGATTTCTGATCCAACCCGAGTTTCGCGGCCATCGTTTGTGTCCATTTGGCCACGGAGAAGCTCTGGAAAATGTTAGATGCCCTAAAAAACTTCGAATTCGCGTACCGGATCATCCAATTCGACAGTTTCCGATGATAGTGAATCTCCACTCATCAATGTGCAGAATTTAATCACTTTCGGCGCCACTTTATTCGGACCGTGCATCTGAAAGGGGAGACGTTGTAAAGGGACCCGTGTTTTTAGTTGTTTTCCTTTATTACGTGACTTTACCATGTGTCGAAATTCGTCAAAAAAAGTTTTCATTGAAATTTTGCTTGAGACAAGCCCCAATTTAGGCATTTCTCTAAAATGCCTTAGAGCTTTCTTTCAGATTTTTGCGCCCCAAAATAACCAATTTCACTTCGCCGATTCGAAATGCAACTTCCTTTTCAGTTGCACAGTCTTTAAGGCAATTTTAAGCTATTTAGCTTCACAAAATTCGCTCAATTGTAAAGATGACCGAGAAAAAACATCGTTTTTCAGTCCTATTAATTTTTTGTATTCTTGTTGGCATGCTGTGCTGGAGACCAAGATGCTCTTGACCCCACGACACCGAAAAATAATGCAAAAAGCAGCTCCCGTCCGTCCCAGCCATAGCAAATCTCCAAAAAAAAAGAAATGTGCGGTTGCAGAAATGAAAAATAGGTGCAGTGCAATTGGTAGCAAATCACTTTATTGTGACACGATACGACAACCAGAAAATAGAAATGAAAAGAAAAGGAAAGACAGTGGGAGAGAGAGAAACTAAAAACTAAAAATAAAGATGCGGGTCGATACGATAAATTTTTGTATTTTTGAACTTTTCCCTTCTCAATCAGAATGCGATTCTTTACTAAACTGTCCGCTTACGGTATCGAAATCAATTAGGCTAATTTCACCATTTTTGGGAAAATTATACGTTTTAAATAGCCTTAAAAAGGCCCTTTTGTTGTTCCTAGATGTTCTAAATGGCTGCCAAAAAAGCTAAATCTCGCTATCAATCACCGATTACTACCTGAAGTCATGACACTACCTGGCTGGCACCGTCCCTTTAACACATCCACTCGATTTCGCTATGCAATTCATGAACCGTCAAAAAAAAACGACGTTTCGAATCAAACGAATATCCACGAAAAAAGCCTTCCTATCGCCTATTTGTACCCTTTTAAAATACCCGAAAATCCAAAAAATACATCCACAAATTATAATTTTATTCCGCCATGCCCACGCATCCACCCGACAACAACAACGACCACACAAAACGCACGACGTTCAGAAAAAATCCGGATAATCGAAAGAATGTTGACAGGATAGATGGTAGAAATTGTGGGTGTTGTGACGGAGATAGACCGCGAAAAGTGGGGAGAGGACAGAGAAAAAGAGGGAGGGGAAGAAATGGGCAGCATGCCAACGAAAATATAGTCTGTAGCCTGTAGTCCCGCCACACACCACA
Organism: Mesorhabditis spiculigera; assembly: GCA_958295435.1. Taxonomy (NCBI): domain Eukaryota; kingdom Metazoa; phylum Nematoda; class Chromadorea; order Rhabditida; family Rhabditidae; genus Mesorhabditis; species Mesorhabditis spiculigera. The sequence goes on along the minus strand of CATQJA010001106.1, from coordinate 61,518 downwards.
ACAACAACGTAAAAAATGAAATTTGGTTTTTTTCGAAAAAACTGAAAAATGAAAAATAGGAAATTGCGAAAAGACAGCACGAAGCGATAGAGAAAGAGAGACAGCCAGAAGAAACACACCACGACACCAACGAGGAAAATAATATATACTTTTTGGGGGAGTGGAATATTATTCATGCCAGTGGGGGAGGTAGCTCTACGAACTAAGGGAGAGGCGGAAAACCAGAAACGGACCGGAAAAGGGTTGAAAAGGTCAATTTTTGTAGTTTGGAGCCTAATTTTAGCCAGTTTTGTAGTTTGTGGCTTAATAGATTAAATTAAAAGCCGATTTTAGCAAGACTGGACGCCAGAAAAGCTAAATATCGATGAATTTTGTCGTTAGGAGCCAAACGGAAAGTTTGTAGCTTGTAGTTAATGACAAAAACTATAAACAAAACTACTGTTATAGTTTGTAGCCGAAAAATTGGGCTAACTAGCCGCAAAAAGCCAATTTTTAGTCGATGCCAAAAACCACAAAGTGATTTTGTCGCCTGTAGCCGCAAATTTCTAGCCAAAAAATTAAAAACAAAGCTGTAGCATCAAATTCATGGGTCAAAAAACGTTAAAAATCGATTTTGTAGCTTGTCGTTTAGCTAAAAAAACTATAAAAACCAAATTTTGAGCTTCAAAAACCCTTTCCAAATCGATTTCCGGTCCGCGCTATCCTCTGCACGCACTAATAGATATAGGTGAGAGCCGGGTCATGCTCGGGGATTGACAGCAGAAATGTGCGCAGGCGTTTCGGGGTCAGCGTGCGCGTCTTCAGACTCGACGACCGGGTCACCGGACGGGAAGACCGAGGAGGAGGAGGAGGAGGAGCGGAAAAACGGACGACAGGATCGAACTGAGGAGTGCGAACCTCGACGGGCATTGAGATCTGCTTGTCGCGGGTGAAGAGATGGCGACGACGAGAGCCCACAGAGGAGACGCCCGCCTTCCCGCAGCCTCCCACTTCGTCCTCCAGCTCCGAGCTGAAACTGCAACGTTAGAGTAATTTTCGTAGAATCGGCAAAAAGGGCTTTTTTCTTTTCAGTAAAATGCAAAACAGCGTGAATTAAAAAGATTTTTGGAAAAATGCGTATAAAACTGTCTCTAATAACATGAAAGAAATTTCATCGGGGGGGGCACGTTTTTTCCTCGATCAAACTTTTCAAAAATAAAAAGAGAAAATGTTTCTAAATAGTCTTTTTCCCATTCTAAAACGTAAAAACTTCACAAAATTCTATTTCAAAATCCAAAAAAAGCATTTCAAATGCCTGATTTTCGACTAAAATTTGAATTTTTCAAAATTTTCGACGTTTTTAGATAATTTTCGCTTTGAAATATAGCTAAACCTAACTAAAAAATCTACTGAAAAAATCAAATTACAAGGGGTTTCTGGGCTTATCGGGAAATAAATAGCTCTCTCCACGATAATGGAAAAGAACCAGAAAAATCACTGCTTGATCAAAATCGGCTTTTCAATGTAAAAAATGTAAAAATCTTCTTTAGTTATCTAACAAAACCATCGTTTACGCCGAAAAGCGAATTAAAGGAATTATAAAAATTCCAATTACCTGTAGCTCTTCCTGCGATCCTCACTCGACGATCCGGCCCTCGACGACGAGGTGCGATGGATGGCCGGATGGCGTTGCTCATTGACAGGAGATCCAGCGCCCGAACTCCTCGTCCCGTCCTTTCCACCCTTCATGAAGCGGAAACGCTCGAAGAACGCCGACCGGCGCTTGTCTTTCGTCTAAAAACTCACAATAAAGAAGAAATTAGAGTAACAAACTCACCGAATTATTGGGGCTATCCGGCTTGAAGGCCAAGAAGGGCCATTTGCCCTTTTCCTTGGTGCTGCTCGGGCCGGCGGCCTCGTCGTGGTCGGGGCGGGCTGAAAATGAGAATTAAAAATGTTATTTGGATGACAAATAAACGAAAACATCGATAAAATTTACCAGAATCCTTTCGGCCCTCCTCGTCGGCGAGTTCCTCATCGCTGAATTCGGGCGCCACTCCCCCGGCTCTCAAGTAACGGGGCCAACAGTCGTATTTCAACAGGTGGAAGATCTGAAAATAATAAATAGATATTTTAGTCTTATTTATTAAACAAAAAAGAAGTCAAAACCGTGAAAAACTATCAAAAATACGTGTAAAACGTCAAATACACGTCAAAATACGCTTTTTGTTAAAATTTAGGCCAGAAAAATGAACTTTTGACCTTCCACAAACAGACCTGATACTGCGCGACGTCGTACACGTGCCGACTGTAATTCTGGTCCTGGATGTACTCGCGAATCTTTTTGCTCGTGCTGTTGTCCACGTTCACCGGCTCCATCGAATTCGGGGCAAAGTGGCGCTCGTAGATGCGCCGGGCGACGAGCTCGCGGTTTTCAATCTGAAAAAGGTTCTAATTACAAGTTAATGTGCGATAAATAACTTTAGAAAGTATATAAAATGCATAGTATAGACTTTATAAAGCTTATAATAGCCAAAAACTCATTCAAAATCGCTTTTTTTCAAGCTAGCCGTTTCCAAAATCGAGTTTTTTATGTGAAAATACGTTAAAAACCGTTAAAGAAACTTCATAATCCATCAAAACGTTGCAAAAACTATGAAAAACAAATCTTGCGGAAATCATCATTTTTCAAGCGATTTCCTGGAAACTAATCCTTTTTTCGAGGTTCTACGACTTTAAAAACTAAATTTAAGCTCCTTACCGCAGCCCTGGACGTCGAATCATGGGGCAAATCGTGGAACTGCTCGACGGCCACGTAGAAATTCAGGTTTTCGGCGCAGAATTGCTGCTCGAGAAAGTGCTGGAAGGGCTTCCGGAGGGCCGGGTCGCGCAGCACACGCTTGAACACCTAAACAATAGATTGGTAAAGTTTAGAAACCATGAAAAACATAACAAATCGTTTTAAAACCGACCTTCATCTCGCGACTCGAGTTCGTCTCCATGACACCGCCACAGAATGGCGGAATACCCATGCCTTCCTGTAACAAAATAATGAATATTTATTTTGCGTTATTGTTTTGTAAAAATAGAAAGTTTTAGGGGTGGAATTTCAATAAAAATGGAGAAAAGTTTAGAAGATTTTTGATACCGGTTTTTCAATCGATTACGCGATGAAAAGGGGTACAGTAGCCGATATCCGCGAAATAAAGTTCCAAACTCGGTTCTTTTTGCGCGGCCCAGTGCGCGGGACTTGGGCTTGCGCGGCCCCGTGCGCGGGTCTCGGAAAATGCGCGAGGGGCGCGCGGCTGATTGCGCGGGACCGCGCTTTCTCCCGCGCAATCAGCCGCGCAAGGAGGATGCGCGGTCCCGCGCATGTCGTGCATCGTTTTAAACGTACTAAGCGACAAACTCGTGGCATTTTGCGAATTTTCACTCCTGACAAAGTCAAGCTTGGAAATGGAACTCGGTCGACGATGGGCCGGAAATAAAAGGTGACTTTACTTTATAATGATATTTATGGACTTTTTTTAGATCCCAACAGCATTTTCTCACAACTTTTCATCCCCAAGCCAGTTCTCCCCGAAAAACATGACATTGGAAGGCCGAAGGAAGATCCCGTGAATTTTTTTGGCAGTGAGGTAAGATTTTTGGTTTTTCTTTTTTTCTCTGAAGTTTTTTGTTTTCTACAACGAGTTTGTTGACAGTAAACTTTTAGACAAACATCCTCAAAAATCTACAACTACAAAGGATTGGAACGGAGCGGGCGTGCTGCACAAGTCCGAGTCAGCCGGCCAATTGCGACCCATCGAATTCACGGTAAAAGGATAAACTCTAATTAAAAACCGGCTTAGAACCACGCGGCCGAAGTGCCCATCTTTGAGAAAGCAAAACCAGAACCAGCGGAAAGCAAGCCACGTGCGGTCGCGGCTACCAAGAAGCCTGGAGACCAGGTGATGTCTTGGTAAACTTTGCTGAAATTGTATTCCAGAAATGCTTTTTGGAGGGAATTCGCCAACGTAACGGGGCCACTGGCGAGACGAATGGGGGTGAAGCGAAAGTTGCGCAGGCTGAGCCAAATCACGAGAATGATTGGGTGAACGCGAATACGAAGGGTGGAATTACTCTGATATAGTAAATTACTACTTTCAAAGCAGATTTTTTTGCGCTCTTGTAAGCGTTCTTGATGCTCGCTGGTGACATATGAGAATCCGGTGAGCATTTTTTTTATAGGCTTGAGGCATCGACCGGCCAAGTTTATATGCGGCGGCAGAGTCAAGCCGGTCAGTAAAGTGAGTATTAATTGAATATCAACGAAAGGTTGATTTTTAGCAACTGACTTTGGTACAGGTAAGTGCCTATAATTAGCAAGCGAAAGTTCAACCAAAAAATATAATCTCAGGTTCACCGTCATGCTCGACCCGATATGCAGAAAAATAGCCTATCTTTTCGATTGTTGTGATATATTTATGATCAATAAATATCTGACATATCCACATACACTTCCGTTGCAGTAATACCTGCTTTTAAAGCAGGTTTAAACATTGTATTGAGTTTTTTATAAGGGGAAAAGCCCCCATGGTGGTTTTCGGCGGAAGCCGCGCATAGTCCCGCGCATTCCCCAGGCCCGCGCAATGGCCCGCGCATTAGCAAATGCGCGGGCCCTGTCGCTTGCCATTGCGCGGCCCGCGCATTTGGGCGCGCACTGGGCCGCGCAAAAAGAACCGAGAAAAGGCTAATCGATCTAATTTTTCGATAAAAACTTTGTAAAAAGTAGTTTTTAATCGATTACGCGATGAAAAGCGCTACAGTAAGTCCCTATCCGGATCCATCCACAAAATAAAGTTGCCGAAAATAGATATGGGCTGGTTTTTGGCCAAAAAGCCGTCAAAAGTTACTTTCACAGTTTTGAATGGATTTTAAACTTTTTTATATTATTTTACATTGTTTGAATATTGCCTACCATTTCGGCAGTGGCCGATGTGCAGGGTAATTGCTGTGTGCCCGTATTTTCCTTATCAAAATCGTCTCTCATTCTCTCGTCTTCAGTATTGTTGAGAGTGGCTGTTGTCTTGGCTGCTGCTTCTTCTTCTAAATGCCGATCCCTTCTCGCATCACTCCAATCCGATGATTCCGCGTCTAAACCAGCAGTTTTTAGTGAGTTTTTCGCAGTTTTATTGGATTTTAAAGATGCTTTAGTTTATTATAACTTTTCAAACAATCGGTTCTCGGATATTCTGAGCTCATTTTTACCTTTGAGTACGTTTTTAATGGTTTTTGATCGATTTTGAAGACGCTTGAGCTTCGTTTTACTTTAAAAAAGGTGGATTTTACCTGTAAAAGCCTCGTAGAAGGACTCGGAGGTGGTGGTTGTGGTGTTGGAATTGTCGATGGACTGATCGAAGGTTGTTGCGTATCGTTTGACAAAGGCACACTCGCTCTCCGCGACTGAGTCCCGCTGAAAATCGTCGGTTAGAAACGGCTTTTGGTGAAATTCGCCGAAGTTTTCGAGGCGGAAAATGGGGCGTAGAATTTTTGAGGAGGAAGGTTTGGATTCAGCGACGAATCCGGAAGGTGAATATGAAGTCTTAGGGGTATTTTTGGCCTTCAAAATGACAGAAAGTCAGCTATTTTTTAAAAAGAAACCATATAAGAAATTGATATATTAAAAATTAATTTAGGCCAACTGCCAGTCAGTTTCCAAAATTTTCTGATTAGACTTGAAAAATTGGCGTAGAAAGGATGGCAAAACATGGAAATTGCGGATTTTCAGGATATTTTTGGACTTCGTAACGTAAAAAAAGCCCAAAAAAATCAGTGTTTTTTACGGAATTTTAAAGAAATCTTGTCAGTAAGAAACTTTAGCGGAATTAAGATCTTCTAAACTAGGCCAACTGCCAGCAATTTTGCAAATTCTATGGTTAGAAAATAAAAATTAGCGCTCAAAAGCGTAGTACAGTTAATATGGACAACTCCCGATCGGGAATTTTTGAGTTGTGATCGCCTATTTATGAGCCATTGGCGCTGGGTCAACATTATTTTATCAAAAAAGGGCTAGCTGGGGGGTGAGTAACTAGCCGCTAAAAATGGAACGGTCGACAGCAAAACGCCGCCAAAAGCGGACCCCAGCCCCTCGTAAAAACATTGTGAAAACATCAAGTGAACACGCGGGGGGCATTGTATTGGATGAACCCCCAAAACATATTGACAATTGGCGTGCGGGGAATTATCAGATGGCTGCCCGGAACTGTTCTGCTAATGAATTGGCGGTCAGTTAAACGGATGGCGTCATCAGAAAACGCTCAATTCTGCTAATTACGGTAAAATCGGCTTCATACCGTCTAAAACTGTTTACTGGCCGCCAGATCGCTGTGTAAAACGTTAAAAAAATTATTTGCAGGTGCTTTTGCATTATCGAGGGGTGAGTTTTTCGGGATTTTTCGGGGACCTGCTTTTTCAAAAACAAATGGTGGAAGTGTTTTTTAGTTGTTTTTACCATTCTAAGTCGCAAAAACTTTACAAACTTCTATTACGAGATAGAAAAAAAAGCGATTTTTGTATGCCTACCAAAATGCCTCAAAAAATCGCCAAATTCCTAACTGTCCCGCCACCTTTAAAAGTGCTAATTGCAGTTCGCGAGAATGTGTGTGTTGGTTGGATGACATTCGGGTTGAGTGTTGGTGGACGAGGCGAGAGAGAGAGAGACAGAGAGAGAGAGAGAGAGAGAGAGAGAGAGAGAGAGAGAGAAAGAGAGAGAGAGAAATAGAGAGAGAGAAATAGAGAGACAGGGGGGACAGAGAGAGAGAGAGAGAGAGAGAGAGAGAGAGAGAGAGACGGAGACAGGGGGCTAGAGAAAGCGACAGTCGAATACTAGGTGTGGATGGCAGAGTCAACAATTCTGAAATGAGAGGAACACAGCTCCCCCTCACCAGCTCTCGCGAGAATCGATTTGTAATCGAGATTTTTGACAGTTCTCCATGTCGATGAGCACCGGAAATTGGTCACTGGCAGCCAGAAAACCGAATTTTAGCTGTAAAAATTTTTTCGACTTTAAAATCGGATTAACTGGCATCCTAAGGTGAAAAACTTGTGCCAAAAAAAATTGTAAAATTTATATCGAAATTTTCGAGGGTAATAATGCTGAATTGGCAGTCAGGTAGCATTCAGATACCTTAAAAATTGAGCTGTCTTCATACCTTTAAAAGTTTTTTTCTGGAATCAGCTGCTCAATTTGGTCGATTAGATGTCAGTTTAATTGATTACGCCCTTAAAAAGCTATCTGGCCGGCTCCCTTTAAAATCAACATCAGAGCGAGGTAAAATGTCTGTCAGTTTGGCCAAAAAGTCCCAGAAATAATCCAGATACTGGTAAAAATTAAATTTTAGCGTGAAATCGTAGATGTTGCATGTCAGAATAGGTAGACAAACGGTCAGTTGAAATCCAGGAAAAGTCACGATCCCAAAAAAGCCGAAAATGGCAATCAGACAGCGGCATTTTGCCGGGCGGGCGGATGGCCAAAATGAGAGAAGGGAAGGGCCTCTATAAGGGAATGGAAAAGAGGAGAAGGGGGAAGAGAAGAGAAAGAGAAGGGAAGGGCCAACCAGCACACATAGCCCGAGGCTATTGGAAAGGAGAAGCAGCAGAAGGAGGGGGTGCGAAATCAAATTTGAAAGGGAGAGGCGGTCCCACTTTCTCTCTCTCACTCTCTCCCTCTCTCTCGCTCTCTCTCTCTCTTTCTCTCTCTCGCTCTCTATTCCATTCCATTCCTCTTCACACTCCCTTTTTTGAGGCTAGAAAGAGCCTCCCTCCTCCTCCTCCTCATTCACTTCTCAACACATCCCCATTCAGGGGCCCACGGGGAGAAGGGAGAGGTGGCCCACACGGCCCAATGATTCCACCCCCAAAGGCCCAAACTTAAATGGCCCTTAAACCGTTTGGGAATTGGATTTTGTAGTCTGCATGTCAATTTAGCGATATAACCGTCAAATCATCAAAATTGGCCATTTTAAAGGAACTGTCAAGTTTCAATGGCTGACCTCACGGCGGCACCTCGGCTACACAGAATGACTCAAAATTGACTGGCCGTTGAAAATTTTAAGAATTGGAAGATGTAAACTGGATGACAGTTAAGCCCAAGAAACCCTTGAATAAATGAAATCAGCCATTTTGAAGGGAGTGTGAGGGTAAATCAAGTGTGAAAAGCGCGGGTCATTGACTGACCGGGATAGGCCCAAAGTTAAACGACAAAACTTTTAAATCGATGATTCCGTAATATGGATAGCAGTTTAGTTAATTGTCTGGTTTAATTATGAGAAACAGCTTTTTCAAGTATTTGTGGAGGCAAAAACCTCCAAAAAATTGCAATCTGTCTGTCAGAGAAGCCAAAAAAATGCCGCGAATCCATAGTTCAAAAAATTTTTGGTGCGATTCCCGGCGAGACGACGACGTTCCCAGACCGAACATTTAGTGGTGGTTGACTTATGGGAGAGAGAGAGAGAGAGAGAGAGAGAGAGAGAGAGAGAGAGAGAGAGAGATGAGAGAATTCCATGGCAACTCGATGTATGGGAAAGGGATCGTGGTGGATATATTGGAACGCACGGCGCGGGTCTCAAAATAAATTCCAGCACTCAAAATACAACTGGAAAACAACGGAAAAAGGCTATACAAATCCAATAAATTTTCAAAAACTTAGAAGTTTTTTTTAAATTGACTAAAAGTGACCTAAAAGTCAGAAAGCTAAGCCGTCGTCATAATTTTTTTTAATTAGAGCAGGCATTTTTGACATCGACATTTTTCGTTACAAAGAAATTGGACTTAACAGTTTAATTTAGCAAGGAAATCGAAAAATTAGTCTTTTTTCGAAATTTCATCCACTTTAAAAAGTAATTTTCACTTTTAAAAAGTATAGAGATTTTAAAGCTAATTAAACTTTTAAAGCACTAAACTGGTATCCATTTTGCCCAGTCAAATTCTTGTCAAAAGGTTTTTAAAAATTTTACAAAATCAAAAATCTGTTAAAAGTCGAAATTCAGGCGTTTTTGGGTTTTGTTGATTTTTAAGCGTTTTTATAATGATTTAAACTTATAAACCACCGCACTGGCTACCAGGCTAACCATCTGAAAAATCTTCAAACTGAGTTTTGCATGAATGAATGAAACGTGAGAGAATTTGGGGGGTGGAAATGAGAAGCCGTTGCGGGACCACCCAGGGAGATGGACAGACAGACAGAAGGGGACGGGCACAAACCAATATATGAGGCCAATTTTGGCCAATTCTCTCGGCATCAAAAAGAAGAGAAAGAGGGCCCGCAGCCACACAAAACATCTCATCAACCACATCTCCTGGCCATGCCTTCTTGGGTGGTCTCGACACGAAGAAGGGCTCAACGAGAGGCATCCAGGGGATGAAGCCAATATTGAGGTGGGGCGAGAAGCTGGGCGGCATTGGTCACTTTTCAGCAAAGAATCTATGCTAGTTTGCCCTGGCCGAATTTCGCGAATTTCCTAAAGAATCTATGCCAATTTCACCTAGTGGTCGTCAAAATCCTAAGGAATTTATGCTAGCTCGCCCCGTGACTGAAATTAGAAACCCAGCGAAAAGCTAGCAGGGAAAATTCACGGAAAATTTTGGGTAGGCTAGCAGAGACTCTTTGAGGAAATGAAGCTGATAATGGTCATCTTTCCGCAAAGAATCTATTTCAGCTTCCCCCAGGCTCGTTTTGGCAAAAATGCCCTAAGGAGTCAAGGCTACTTTGTCGTGCTCCTCGGTGGAAAATTTTCCTAAAGAATCTTTGCTAGGCCCCACGATTTGTTTTTAGCAAAAAATGGTGCAGAATCTCTGCTAGCTGGCTAGCAAGGCGTATTTAGACAATGACGAAAGGCAAGCTAGCAGAAGCAAGCAAGCAGCCTAGCAAAGATTTTTTGAGGAAAGTTAATTAAGACGGGGTAGGCTAGCAAAGATTCTTTGAGAAACAGAAACCCAGGAAAATTGGCTGGACATCGTCATCCCTTTGTCCCTTCGTGGGTGGTCTATTCTAAAAAGTGTCCTTCCCCCCATCGACGAGGCCAATCCTCGAATCCGACGAAAAGCCAGAAAGGGGAAAGAAATTCTGAAGAGAGAGGAATGGCGTGTCTTGGAATGGGGAGCAGACTTTAGGGAATTACTAGCCTGCTACTGGATGGCCTGCTAATTACTACTGGATGGCATTAAAGGGGGAATGACCCTTGGTTTTCACAAGCGGGTCAAAAGGCAATCTAGCGGAGACCATTTGAGAAAAATTTCCAAAATCTGGAAAATTAAAGGTGTTGCTACAGTTGTTTTCGTGTCAAAAACTTGGAAATGGCAAGCTAGCAGAGAACACCTTAAAGGTCAAAAGGCAAACTGGCTGAAATCCAATCCAGAAATGACCTTTGTACTCGCCAACTAGCAGCGATCATTGAGGCCGACTGGCGGGAATTAAAGGGACTGTGACAGCTAGATTTTCCACGCGATGATGGCTAGCCAGCAGAGATTATTTAGAAAATTTGGAATCACTTAAAGGGATCGTGACACCAGTATTTGGCTACGAATTTTCTAATGCAAGCTAGCAGAGAATTTTGAGGGAAGCGATTGCTCGGCTGATGCAAGCTAGCAGAGATTTTTTAATAAGCTTTAGTTCCAGTTTAAAGGTGCTTTGAAGGCAATAGCTGGCGAGCGAGAGTGAGAGAGAGCCAGAGAGAGAGAATGAGAGAGAGAGAATCTGTAGGGAGTAGGCCCCCATCCAGGATGGCCCTTCCCTTTTGCCTTGGCCCATAGAAGGGGGACGCCGTGTGAAGGGCCAAAAGTTAATTAAAGGGATCGAGAAGGCAGCGGGGAGGGAGAGAGAGAGAGAGAGAGAGAGAGAGAGAGAGAGACGGAGAGAGAGATGCTTCTCCATTACGCGACACTCCTCTATCCGCCTCGTTCCCTTCCCTATTCCATATCCACACTCTCACTCCCCCACCACACCCAAACCAATACTTATTAGCCACCCGGAGGGGGCGCGCTACTCATACCGTAGTCATTTTTAGGGTGTAAATCAAAAATTTAACGTTCGTCAGGTTTCCTAAAAAAGGGGTTGGTTAAAATGGCTGGCAGAATAGCGCCGGCAAATTTAAAAAGTTTGAAAAATCATATAAACTTTCAAAAAAATGCAACGCCAATTTTCCTTTTTTGGATTTTGATATGTTAATTCTTCAAATAAAATTGTGCTAATTAATGAATTAGCTTTAAATTTAACTTTCCTAGATGACAATCGACAATTCGTAACCAAAAAATAAAATTTTTATAGAATTTTTAAGGATTGAGCTTTCACCGATTTTCATAGCGTAATCGATTGTCTAAAATCCGGGTCCAGTTTTGACCGTAAATAGGCTACTAATTTTATCTTTCTTTCTAAATTCAAACTGTCACACCCCCTTTAAAATCCACCCAAGCCAAGCCACCCAAATCCCGCAAACAACGATCGTCGTTGCGGGACCCAGGTAGTGAGGGGGGAAAGGGCCCTAAAGCCCCACACACAACCCGGGTGGGCCCCCACCCCCAAAAATGGCCACGGACAAAAGAATGGGCCGGTGTGGACAGACGGATAGACAGACCGACAGATAGAAAGAGAAAAGAGGGAGAGAGAGACCACAATTTGGGGCCCAATTCGGGGCCGCCCTGGGCCCCAACCAGGGCCAATGGGTCGGGTTGGCCCTGGACTGGACACGCCGGCAGACAGAAAGACAGACAGAAAGACAACCTGGCTGCCAGTAAGGAAGCCGAGGGCCCAAGTCAAACGATTGGCGGGCAATTAAAGGGACCGGGAAGGGAAAACGCGGAAAAATGGCGAGAATTTTGGAGAAAATCGGGATTTTAGCGGGATTTTAGGATTTTTTTGGGGTGGAAGCAAAAATTTCTGGTCAGTTTGAATAACCATCAGCTTTTTAAAATTTTAAAGATACTTGAAAACCAAATTTTTGGCGCAAGCGTCAAACTGACCTCCAAGCCATCCAAAAACGGCTTGAAAAGATTAAAATTCGATACAAGTTTAAAAATACAACTTTTTGGCTGTTCTTTCAAACTGTCAGCCAGTCCATCCAAAAATTAATCACCTGTCTGTCAAGCAGTCCGTTTGTCTGTTCGTCGCTCGATGTGTCTGTCAGTCTGGCCGATTTCGTGCCATCCACTCGATTTTTCTGAATATTTGCGGATTTGTTGTGTTAATTTGTGTGTTTGTCATTCATTCCGTTTGTTTGTCTGCCAGTTGGCTGAGAAATCCCTAATTGTCCCTGCTAGCTTGCCTATCCGCAGAATTTCAGTCGTAATAAATTACCCTCTCAAAAAAGCAATCAATTTAAATGGCAAAATAGTAAGAATCGGAACGGGCGCAAAATTGGGGGTGTAATACGATGTACGACCTAGACGGGAAATTGAGGGCTATTCTCGGGGGGTGAATGATTGTCTAATTAAATCGAGGGAGAGTAAAGGATTGAGGGCGCGCAAATGAGAGAGACATTGGGCGCGCCAGGGCACCAAATCCAGAAAAATACCGATTTAGCGTATGCTTACACTTCTCGGCCCCTTGAATAGACAAACTGCCAGACATTGAAGCGAGAACTCGGATAAAAACAAGAATTTTTTGAGCCAGAAATGGTCGAGTGGCTAGTGTGCTTGCATCTCGATCTCAAGCCGAAGGTTCGATTCCCGAGCGCGGCAAATCTTTTTGCTCTTTGGAGACCAGAAAGAGTTGGTGCCGGTTGATGATTTCACAGTCATAGAAACGTCACTTCAGAGCGATTTCGAGATTACGAGCGATAAACTGACGAAAAACCGGATTTTGCAACTTTAGAAGCCGATGCGTCGAGACGAAGATTTTCTGGCTTCAGATTCCCTCTAATGGCACAACTGGCTTGCAGATAAGCGAGTGAACAGCTCGGAACGGGACAGTAAGAGAATATGGCGCAGTGGCTAGGGTTTCCGTCTGTCAGGGTCGGGACCCGAGTTCGATCCCATTCGCGGCAAAATCTGGATTTTCCGGCTTCCCAGCCCCGTTTATAGGTCAACTGACTGAGAGCTAAACTAGAAAACAGGTCAAATGGCGAGACCTAGAGTTTATGGCCGAATGGTTAGCATGTATATCTCGCAGGTTCAGGCCCCGGGTTCGACACCCACGCGGGGGCAAAAACTAGGTCTCTCGGCTTGGGAACCCCTTTAATAGGTCAACTGGTAGCCAGTTAGACAAGTGACAGCATAAAAACCGGAAAGTAAAACTTAAATCCAAAAAAAGCAAGTGGAAGCCGTGAGGAAGGGGGTAGTATATGGGGGGATGGGTATCGAGATGAGGGGGGAGGAGGGCCTCTTTTGGGGAAGAGGGGAAGGGATCGATGCATGGAGAGGGGCCTCGGTGGGCCCTAGAGAGAGAGAGAGGGGAGAGAGAGAGAGAGAGAGGCCCCAGGCATGGCCCCACAAGTGGATACGCGCGGGCCCCGTGCCGTAGGGCCCGACACCCATAGCCATAGAGGGCCAGAAAAGGGAGGGACGGGCTCTCTTTTAAAAGGGGCATTCATAGCCCCCCGTGGCTCGACCGAGACCCCCCTAGCCACAACCCACCCACCCCCAGCCACCTCACAACCAATACCCCCCACGCAAATAACCCACACACACACCCAGCCAACGCGCTTTTACGAGTGTTTAAAGGGAGGGTGACTGCAGAAAAAGCTTGACTGATGGTCAGTTTGAAGGAACATGGCAAAAACCTTGCGTCAAAATCGGATCCCAATGGAACTTTTAAGCAAACCTGCATCCAGATTCACGAAAAATCAAAAAAATCCGGGATTGAATCGTTTTAAAGGGGCAGTGCCGGGAAGAAAAGTCCTTTTGTCAGTCAGTTCGACGAAATCTTCCAAAATCTTTGTGTGCAAATCGCCGTTTTTTGGAATATTTTCCTTTAAAACTCAAAATGGAAACGTTTTCGAGCCCCAAAAAAAGAGCTAAAAGTGGCCCGAGTCATTCCATTGTCCGCCAAATCCCTCATCATCAAATATGGACTCGAAAATGCCCGCGGCGGCACAAATCGGCCGTAAAATCGCAATCGGGCCGCAGAATTTTCCAGTAGAGTGGAAATTTGAACAAAGTGGCTGCCAGCGGACCGTATTTTTAGATCATAAAAAGGAAATGAAGAAAAACACGCACGCGAAGCGCAACCCTCAAATTGTCGACTCCATAAAGATGTCGTAATCGATTACACAATGCAAAACCCCGTGTGTTTGTCGTGAGTTGCGGGTCGCGTCGCCGCGTAATCCAGTTTGAAGAATCGAGGAGAGAACCGGCGAACTCGAGAAAATTCGGGCACGGGTGATACTAGTGACTATACTGACAGCCAGTAAATCCTAGAAAGTGCTCATTCCACAAAAACAGACTTAATTACAAAAATCCACTATCAAATGGTAGAATGACGGGCAGATGGACGAAATCCGAGAGAGACCCCGAAAAAAGTGGAGAATTAGAGACGCGGATGGGAAGGAGTAAAAGTGTGGATCTCGGGGAGGAGGAGGGCCTCTAATTGCTCATTTCCAAGAAAGGAGAGAAGGAGGAGGAGGAGGAGGAGGAGGCAGAGGGGAGGAAGAGCTCTCATCACACAGCCTGGGGTTCTATTTAAGGGGATTTACGGAGGAGAGAGAGGGAGAGAGGGGGAGAAATAGAGAGAGAGAAAGAGAGAGAGAGAGAGAGTGAGAGTGAGAGAGAGACAGACAAAAAGCCTCGATCGCAACTTCTCCTTTCACACCCCACTTGGCGGCTAGGGGCAAATTGGGGCCCAGCGACGGGAAGAAATTATAATAAGGGGGAATGGAAGGAAAAAGAGGTGTTCCCCCGGATTCAAAATTGGCAAAATTCCGTAAAAATTTCAGGGATCGGGGATTTGATTTTTAGCTATACTGGCTGGCAGCTTGAGGGAAAATTCTCGAAAAGGGCCGTTAGAATACTACAAGTTGCAGAAAAATTTGGACTCTATTTTTAGCTTTACTGCCTGGCAGCTTATCGGAAAACACATAAAACTCAAGGTTTGGGGTACGGTAAAAATTAAATTAAGGCGGAAACTGTATTTTTTTAGCTGCACCGGATATCTGCTCAGGAAAATACATAAGAAATCAAATAATCGATTACGACGATAGATTAGAAAAATTAAAACCGTTTTTTTTGCCTCTCTGCCTGCCAGTTTAACGCAAAAAAACCCGTAGCCATCTTAATTTGGGCGACCACATAAAAAATCGAGCTTAAAATCAGATTTTTTTTAAACAGCAAGGACATAAAAAACCCCAGGTCAAAATTTAGCCGTTATCGAAAATTCCAAAAAATGTGAGGAAATAACTCAAAAAGACCTAAAAAATTCGATCCGCATAAATACGCAAAAATAAGATATATAAAAACGGATGATACCTGGCAAAAGGGGCGTCTGCGTGCATGGAATGATGGATCGTGGGAGAGGCTTCGCGAAGCCTGCAAAAACATTCAAAATTGATTTTGAGGAAATAAAATTGATTCGTACTGAAACCATAAATATTCCCCCCGGCCGGGAGGCAAGAGAACCATTTTGCAAAGTAAAAAAATAGCGACTCAAAGAGCAGATTTTTAGTCATTTTAAAAAGAGTAAAAATCCCAGTTTTTAATTTTCTTTTTAACGCTAGAAATAGCAGATTTGAATCCACATAAAGTTCCCAATTTCAAAAAATTAAATTTTGTATTCTAAACTTAAATTTTATTAAAATTAATTTTATCAAACTTTAACTAAATTTAACAAATTTCTAAATTAAACCAACAACTCTTTTCAATGTAAAAATTATAATTTAACCAACAAATTAAATCCCACAAAAAGTGCAGAATTTTAATAATTTAAACTAAAACTTTACTAAATAAAATATTCAGTAATTTTAAAGCTATCTTTTACTGAAAACTCACTTTGGAATAGGGCGACTGATCGGCGGCCCGCATCGCATTTCCGACCTTGTGAATTACGGGTCGAACCGCGTTTACAGGTTTCACCGTAGTCGCAGCGCTCTGGAAAAAATCGGGTTACGGTAATACCGTAACTTTCTATATTAATTCATTCCACTTTTTTAACATTTCTCTCCAAACCTATTTTAATTCCATTAATTTTCCAAATGCGAGGTGTCACGCTCCCTTTAAAAGCCCTCATTACAACCGTATCTTTGCGTACTTTTACAGTCTTTTTCGGGGGTTCCGCCTCAGCATTTGTCATTTTTGAATTTGGGTTGTTCAATCGATGGGCAGCTGTTCTTCTCGAATCCCTGAGCTGTGCCCATCCCCGCTGTATTGGAGGGTTACGGTAGCCGCCGAGGGGTACGGTAGATATTGTGGATACGGTTGGTGGGGATGTGGTCGACATCTGGAGCGTATCCAAATAGCGTAGTACGATGAAAACACGGAAAAAGCAAAAAAAAAATGCAAATTTTTGAAAAATAAGATTTTCACGAGTGGTTTTAGCAACTAAATTGACGAATAAATTTAAAATTATTGATTTAAGCTATCGAGGTTGTAGTTTGGATGGCAGTTTAGTGATACTGAAAAACTGAAGTCTAGCCGCCGAAGCTCAAGCTTTAAAGGCTTGCTCAAGCTTAAGTTCGAGCTCGAGGTCCAGAAATACCTATTAATGCGTCGATATAAAAATAGAAAATTCCATAAATTTAAATATAAGCAATCTGGCGGTCAGCTTATAAGCTAAGATAAAAGAAAGCCAAGCCCGCCAAGCTGCTGCGCAGAAACACGATTCGAAAAGAGCATGAAAGTGAGTGACCTCGAGCTCGAGATTTAAAAGTATCAATTAATGCGGTCGGAATAGCAAATAGAAAATGTCCAGAAATTTAGCTATAAGCAAGCTGGCTGCCAGCTTAAAAGCCAAGCTCAAAACAAAGCCAAGCGGGCCAAGCTGCTGCCCAGAAACACAAAAAGAGCATGAAAGTGAGGCGGCGGCTTTTTGGAGGTCGAATCTTTGAGGAGGAAGAGGGATCGATGGTCGAAATGGATGGATTCGAATTGAGGAGGGGGGAGGGCCTGTTTTTTAGAGGCTGTGCTCAAGGGTATGAGAGAAAAGAAAGGAAGAGAGGGATGGGTACGAAACGATACGCGTTCCCACTAATACCGTAATTGCGGCCGGGGGGTGTGGAATGGAATATTCTGGAAGTTCCGATGGTCGAAATGGCTTGGAGATTATATATTGTATACTTTATTCATGTTATTGAATAAGCGGTTTGAAATCAAAAATTCAGAGCAGGATAAAAATGAAAGAAGGGGGGAATATGGGGCCGGGTCATATGGCGCTGAACGGGGTGCTCTGCAGATCCATATTTTACAAGTTTCGCCGAAAGATTTTTGCGGTACCCGCACGAAAAGCTGACCGGGGGAGCCGATTCCAAAGCTTTATGACCCTACGTGAGAAAAAAGCGCGGGAGAAACCTTGGACGCTTTGGGTCCGTCTGATTTGAAAAGGATGTGCATTTCGGGGAGGACGATCTGATAGTTGGAACAGCTTGCAGGGAAAATTTGGCAGAAATAGAGACTTATAGCAAGTTGCCAGGTCGGCTTCTATCCTACGTTGTTCTAGGGTGGGGAGTGAGAAAATTTTGAGTCGGTCTGCATAAGGAGGGGGTGTTGAGTTTGGGAAGAGTTTCAGTAAAGCGAAACGAGTAAACTTGCGCTGAACGCTTTCTAACGCGTTGATTTGGCACTTCTGAACCGGGGACCAGACCTCACTGGCATATTCCAAAATTGGCCTAACTAAAGTGCAGAAAACACGCCTATATGTTGCTATGTTTGGGACCTGGATACGTTTGATTAAAAGGTACGAGATTCGTGATGCGCTGAGTCGTATATTCGAAACATGTTGTTTAAATTTCAGCTTATTGTCGTAGGTCACTCCGAGATCCTTAATTGACTGCATTTCCTTAATAGGCGTTTCATTATTGCGAATTGTTTACTGGATAGCAGTTTGTAAATGCCAGAAAAAAAAAAAATTGATTTTAAAGGGATGGTGCCTGCAAGGAAAAGCTCACCGAACTCAATTCCACAAAATTCGTTGGCTTTGTCTAAAAATCTTTTGAAAACGTCAGTTGCATGGTAGTTTGCCAAATTTTAGCAAAAATGCAATTTTCAAGGGACAGTGACAGCTAGAAATCGGCCCAGAGCTCCGAAATTCAAAAAGTAGAGCGTCGTTGCTTAGAAATCCTTGAAAATCAGGAAATTTGTCTAAAACGTGTTCAAATGCTCTGCATGCATGGCAGTTTGCCAAATTCTCACAACAATTAAATTTTCAAGGGATATCGACAGTTAGAAATCGGCGCAGAACTTCGTAAATTCGGAAAAATTGAGTGTGCTTGGGCTCAGAAATCTCTAAAAACCTTAAATGTCGAAAATTTTTAATTTTAATTTTTTTTTATCTCGCATTTTGCCCGATTCCTGCAAAATTCAACTATAAAGGAACAGGGACAGCTAGAAATCGAGTCACGAGTCCGCAAAATTCAAAAAAGTAGCGCGTGTCCAGGCTGGTAGAAATCCGGGGGACAGTGTGTGGTGTGTGAAATGGGGCGATGAGAGGGGCAAACAAATTGGAAGAGAGAGAGAGAGAGAAAGAGAGAGAATGGGTATGGGAAAATGAAAAGAAAAGTATTCATTCGCCTCAAACATTCTGGTGGCCATACAGTCAAGTGCCCTTGTTCCCCACAGAGAAAAAGAGGTCGGAAACGAGGAAAAGGTGGGTTTAAGTAAACTATGGCTCACTCTAAAGGGGTAAAGAAGACTAAAAAACCGAAACTATATATTTCAGAAAAACTGACAAATTCTTAGAAATGCATAAGAAAGTCAGAAATTTGAGTTTCGGCCTTAAATAAAATCCAGAAATTTAAAACGCTGACATAACCTTATATTCTTTTTATATTACGCTAAACTGTACGCCAATGAATAATTTCGATGCAAAATAAATTAAAAAGAGGTCTGCTAAAAATTAGAAAAAGCCTGCATTTTTACTCATACTATTTCCATTTTCACTCTATTTTTACTCACACGCAAAGGTTGGCAGAATAAACTTTCGAGCAATGGTAAAAGGGGGTTGCGCACGGCGGGAGTCGAACCCGTGACCTCCTGTTTTCCGTACAGGTGCTCTTCCGCTGAGCTACACGCGTCCCGAATCACCATCGCTCGAGGCCGAGGATGAGGGAATGGATGGGCTGATTCACGCCATGGCACTCTGCCGTTTCCGGGGCTTTTCCCCACTTGCCAATCCTTTATAGCAGTTTGCTGTTATATCTGGTTAAACTGTCCACCAGGATACACGATTCCGACTACGTAACGCTCCCCTGAACGTATTCAGTGACCATCCGGGCATTTGAATCAAAAACGGGCCGACGGGGACGAGCTTCCGGAAAAAAAGCATTCGGTGTTAAAGGGCCTAGGAAGCAACGGAAGGCGATTTTCCCACTTCACGAGTCCTTTAAAAGACCAAGGATTGGGTTAAAGTAGAGACTATTTACTTGACTTGTAAAGTATCAGTTAACAAGCTAGCTGTCGACCTGTTTGTCTATGGGGCGGGGGGGGGGGGTGGAGAGAGCTCTGCAAAAGCTGGAAAACGAAACGTTCTTGACCATTCATCTACCCCTGCTGTCTGTAGCGACACTCAATCATCGATCCCTTACGAGTACGCAAACATACAAATACACAAAATACGGCCAGCGAGACTAATTTGACCGTCTGGCGCTGGGTATTTTTGCAAAAACGGGGAATTTACTAAAAATCACCAGAAAAAGTCAATTTCGGTTAAATTGTTGATTTTCAAATTCAACGTGATAAAATAAACACGTAAATTAAAAAAACATAAAATTAAAGCTTTTTTGAGGGTGTTATTTTTAATTAACTAAATAAGATCTTAAATAAATATTTTGCAAGGGTTTTGCACTTTAAAAAATTCGCCTGTTTGCCTAAATTGGATCAATAATTCCGATCTGGTAGAAAATGATAAAATCCGATATTTAGCGTGAGAAGCCGGTTCATAACTTTTCCAGGAAAGAAAAAGGGAAGCCGAAAGCCGGCCGACCCTCGGCAGAATGCAATAAAAAGAAGGGGCGTGAGAATGAGAGACAACGAGATACACCTATTTACATACCATTCACATTCAAAGGGGGAACGGGGATTGTGACGAAGGACAAGAAGACGTGATATATGATCGTGTTTTTCAAATATGACTGTATAAAATATACAATTGAGGGAAGTGTACGTCATTTGGAAGGTTGCGTAGGTCTTTCAGAAAAATCTAATTTTTTGAGGACAAAGAAACCGAAAAATAGATTTGTTTTCAGACAGATAGACAAACTGACAGACAGACAGATTTTTTAAATGCTTAAAATTAGGTTGAAATGCCCGTACGTCATTTGGCGCGTACGAAGCCAGGGGGCCGAAAAACCGCTTGTTTAGGGATACGGAAGAATAGGTTGGCTGGCGGACGAATAGACAAACTGACAGGCAGTTGAATAGACAGACCCACAAAATGACCGACAGGCAGTCAAATAATTGAACTGACTGAAAGACAGACAGACAGACTGACAAATGAAAATTTCCCAAAAAATTCAGTACTCGAAAAGCAGCTAAAAATCCGGAAATGCAAAAAGTAGTCGCCGAAATAGCGAACCACGAGACCTTGTAAAAGCTAATTTGGGTAGAGCAAAGAAGGGAAAGCAAAGTAAAGAAAGCCCCCCCCCCCCTCCTAGCCAGTGTGTGGTTGCGCGTGGAGGGGGTAGCGCCGCGGAATGAATAGGCATTCTGATGCCATTTACTGACTGACAGCCACTGTGCAAATAAGAGGAGAGAGAGAGGGAGAGAGAGAGAGAGAGAGAGAGAGAGAGAGAGAGGGGAGAGGGAGCTACAGATACGAAATTAGACCGTGAAAAATGACTAGTAGGCAAGCCATTCTTCAGTCTGTCTGCCTCTCTCGCTCTCTCTCTCCCTCTCTCTCTCTCTCTCTCTCTCTCTCCCTCTCTCTTTCTCTCTCGCAACATGAAGCTATTTTAGGCCCTTCCAAATTGTTTGCCCGTTCATTGCCGCGTTTGGAACGCAAAAAAATTCCACGGCATTTCGAAATCAGAATTTTCCAGATTTTAAGGGGAGTGTGACACCGTTTTCACCCAAATTTTCATTTTTGCTCCCTTTTTCAAACATTAAATCAAATTCCCAACCTGATAAGCGCCATATACCGTATCCTCGAGTGGTCCATTAAAAAGATCACTGCTCAATTGGCCTCTTTTGGCGATTTGCGGCCGGACGGCCATCAGATTGACGGAAGAATGGATCGGGTGAGCCGAAATCAGGACCTGTTGGTCACCGCCGAAGTAGGAGTCTAAAAGGAATAGACTTAAAATCGATAAAATCAACGGAAATTTTTTTTTAGCCTTTTTGAGGTAGAAAAGCATATAAAAAAATAGAAAATTTCGCAAGGAACTCTGCTATCTACCCTTGTTTCGGTGTTTTTAAGCGGTTTTTGGATTATTTGCATGTCAATTCCGGTTTTTTTTGGAGTTATAGGCACAAAGAATCTATGCTAGCTTGCCTTTTTGGCCTCGCTGTCAGTCAAAATGGAGTTTAAAGGGATTAGGAAGACAAAATCCAATGATCTCTGCTAGCCTGCTTTTCTGCTGAAGTTTTGAAGTATTTTTGAGCTGTCTGCATGCCAGTTTAACGATTTTGAAGTTTTCAGAGATCACAAGGTCAAAGAAGCTCTGCTAGCTTGCCCAAAATCCTTACCAGCTAGCTCTGAGTGTCTCTTGTAGCGCTTCATCCCTCGAATCGTCCCGAAAATCATCTGTTTACGCTCGTTTTCATTTTCCGACGCGAGGCTGGTCCGTTCTAAAATTATAAATAAATTATATAATACTAAAAATACAATAAATTTTGTTCCAAAACTGACTGCTATGCAAAAACGGCAATTTTGTGCCAAAACTGGATCGACTCCTCAACGATCCCCAGAAATTGGCCTTTGATTCGTGAGAAGTGGAGGGCCTTTTATCGACCGTCATTACCATTCTAAAAGCATAAAAATTAATTATGTAAAATTGAAAAAATCGCAAATCGCAGCAAAATTTGGCAAGTAAAATTTAACAAATCTTAGGGTTTAACATGAACGCTTTCTAAATTTATCGCAAGCCCTAAATTTAATAAGGATTTTAATAACATTATCCTCTAAATTAAATCGGAATTAACAAAAAAAAACTAGATGACACCGTATGAAGTAATTTGTAAAAATTAATAAAAAAGAGTTTAAGCAAAATTTCACTCACTTACAAGATTCGAATTAAAGGTATGTATTACCATTCATGGATACGGTAGCCAGAAAATATGGTTAAGGAATAATAATTATGGGTTATAGCCATTTAGAGCTATTTTTTAGTAGAGAATAGGAATATCTGGGGGTAGGGTAGGGAAGGGTAGATGTCGAATTAATGATTCGAGTCAAATTCAGAACCACCATCAATTCCGGCAGATATGCGAGTGATAACAAAACCATACCCTCAGGATATTTTAGGGTCAGGATATTTTAGGAGTGGTCGTCGGAATGTCCGAGAAATGGGCGGAAATCCTTTGATATTAGGTTGAAGCATTAATGGACGTGATTAGATAGGAAACAAGTGGTCGACAAGCGTTTTGAACATTCGGAAAAGGTCGGCGATTGGAATCTTAAGGAGACGTTTTTTGGTGTCCACAGAGTTTCGAAATGGGACCAAGCCTATTTTATGCATAATTTTTTGCTGATCAAAACGTATTTTTCAGAAATTGCGAAACGACCATATTTCAAAAGTTATGAAGATTTAAAGTGTGAAAAATGCCCCAAAACGGGCAACTTTTGGCGTTTTTCGCTCTTTAAAGCGTCGTAACTTTCTCATTTTAGTCGTTTCGCAGTTTTTGAAAACGAGGTTTTAATCAGCGTAAAATTCTGCACAAAATAGGCATGATCCCATTTCGAAACTCCGTGGACACTAAAAAGGTCTCCTTGTTAGCCCTAATACCGGAAAGTCAAAGAATTTTTGGGCGAAGTGGCAGTCAGATAAGTGGCAGCGAACCAGAAATCAGAATTTTAAGTGTCGCAATAGGGCTTTTGGGTTGGAATACCTCATAATATGAATACGTAATACCTTCCGAAGGTTGGCTTTTTAAAAAATACATTTTTCAACATTTTCGACACTTGGCCTGTTTTTCATATTTTGATTGCAATAAACGGAAATCGAATATTTTACTGAATACGCTAATTTGGATTGAAATTTGCAGATTTTGCCCGACTCCAGCGCAGATAAGCGATTGAGCATTTCCTTCGTTCCCAAAGGTTGGTAGAAATGATTTTGCTACATCTGCAAATTGACTTTGATCCAAATTCAAATTTCGCCATCGACAGGCCCGAGAATTCCCGGTGGAAAAGCAGCTCTATAAAATCTCAATCGCCGAAAAGGGGGAAATCATGGTGATGATCTGTGGCTGTGAGGAACGGGAAGAAAGTGTAGGAGAGGGTGATGATAAGATCTCATCGGCGAAGGCTAGAAAAGACAACGAATATTCACACTTCCTTTCTCTTTTCATCACTCGTCATCATCGCATATCCTCAGGACATGGCCCCCTATCAAAGGGCCCGGCTATGGCCCAATCGAGTTTGTGGTCACGGCTCTTTGATAACTCGCGGATCCATTAGATAAAAAAATAATTCTAAGCGCTAAGCTGGCAAGTAGTTGAAGCACTGCTGCGAAAAATGCGTGTGCTACGAAGTACAGAACTCGAAAAACGTATCCGGAAGCTACTGGGTGGCAGATCGGAGTCTGGCATGGTGGCAAAGCCCCTTTGCCAGCGGGTTTGGAGAAAATCGGTGACTTCGCTCAAATTAATGTTTGGAAACAATAAACTGGCCGGCAATTAAAAGTAATTTGCCCGAAAACCTATAAAAGCCGCGCAAAAAAATCCAGATAGCTCTTGAAAAGCTAAACCGACTGGCAGATCGGACTCTGGCATGGCGTCAAACGCCTTTTTGCCGCCGGATTTGCCGAATCTGGCGTCGATTTGGATGCGATTGTTTGGGAAGGGAAGGGGAGGAATGGGATGTCCAACTGGGACCTCTGATTGGGGGACAAAAGAACGAATGGGACGGGGCAAACTGGCAGAGATCATTAGGGAGCGGCTCTGTGAGGGGTCATTCTTTGTGCTTTGGCAAAAGAAGGAGACCGGGAAGTGGCACCTCATTTTGGACGAGCTGCTATTTGCGGCATTTGGCTTTTCCAGGCTACTGTAATTCGGCAAAATTACATTCTTTTACGAATACGTAATTAAATTTAGCCTGCAAAAATGTGCTAAAAATGCATACTGTATCACAATAAACAAATTAAACCCAAAACGGTCAACATTTCTGTGTTCTAGCAAAAAAATGCTTTGCCTACAAAACGTTATTTTTGCAATTTTAAAATCTGAGTGTTTTGCGGAAAACGAATACTGTTGTATAGAGGCTTTGCCCCAAATACGTTTTTGGAAATCCGAAAAAATGGAAAATGGATTCTTTGCACAAAAAGGCATGTGATAGCGTAGAAAAATCGATAGAAATAAAAAGATCCCTCAAAAACAAACCGATTTTATCTCAAAAAGGTGCGCGTCGGTGTGAAGTTCAAACGCGAGTGTGGAAAGACGCCGCCCGGGTGTCAATTTGACACATTTTAGGGGGTAGCAGGTTGGGGAGGGGGAGATACAATCTATGTCCCTTCCCCCTTTCTTTAGAAAGAAGAATTATATGGCCTTGTCCTCTACACTACTCCACTGACTCGATCTGAAGAAAGAAAACATGTGTCTCCCCTTCCCGATAAGTTTCATTCAAATGCCTTGACCCGGAAGATGCGGCGCAGAATTTTGGGAATTGTCTTGAAAACTTGAGCCGGGCAAGGATCGGAGATTTTTCTCAAAAAGTGACAATTTTGAAAGGGAAGGTCCTCTAACCTCTCAAAAATTCAAAATTTGATCAAGAGTACGCTACATTCCTACGGACACCGAATTTTCAGAGAATTTGCTGCAACATAAAACGCTCCCGAAGGTGCTCCCAGAAAATCGAGATTTCAAAACCTTAAGGATAACAGAGAGGCGAAAATTGAACTGCTAGAATTTTTATTTAACATATTTAACTTATGTTGTTCAAAATTTGCACAAATAACCGGCGAAAATGCGGGTTTTGGATTTTGTAGCCTAAAAACTGCGAGGTCCAAAGGCTACCATGAGCTAACGGCATTTTGCGAAAAAGCGGGTTGCGGCAACAAATGGATGGCCTTTCTGGGGGTTGGCCGCGTTTCTGGCGGTGTTATTTATATGCATGAGACGACAAAATGGCCTCCGGGTATTGGCCTCTTGCCTTCCGCTACACACCATAAAGACACCGCCCTCCAGCATCACCAGCAACAGAAGACACTCGTAAAAGGCTTAATTTTCGGTTACTCCTTTGAACGGACGGCCAGCGGGGCTGGAAACATAATTTTTGAAGGATCTTGAAATGTTTTATGAGTGAATTTAAGTTTAAAAAAATTTAAATTTAAAATTAAAAAATTTAAATTTTAAGAATTTGAACTTTCCAAGCCCTGGTTTCGTAGATAGGCCAAAAATACCATTTTTTGAGGTTTTAACTGCATTTTCTAGCTTTTACAACGCTGTTGCCCGGGGGCATTGTCAATAGGCGGCAATAGTAGAGCGAGTAGCAGCTTTTTTGTGGATGCCGTGGGGTGCTAATCCTTGCCCTCGCGCTATGCAGTACTATCCAAATATTGTGTCAACCCTAGATCCATTGTTGCATAACATCTTCCACGTGGTATGACAGCTTGTCATCCCGGATGCAAATTGGACAAAAAACAATGCGGAAAAATTGGGTTTATTCAGCTTTTACAAAAAAAAAATATTTGAATTTAAGGGTCTTTCGAGTGAACAAATTAAAAAAGAGGTAAAAAGTGATTTAAGAAAATTTTGTAGAGCGTTTAGAAAGGAGTCTTTGGGCGAGTGGCGATCCATTTCTTGATTTGGGGTAGCTCTTCGACGCGTTTCTTGAAGGCCAGCATCTGGAAAATGGCAAAATCTAGCCTTTAATGAAGATTAATACGATTATAAGTTTCAAAAAGCCAAAGACAGGCTTTTTGTTTGGTTCCTTACCTCCGGGAATCTCTGGAGAGTATCTGGTTTCAGCTGCAGAATGGTGTGCATATGATCGGCAATCAGAAGATCAGCCCACGTCGCCGAGTTTTCAACCTAAATTAAGATTGTAAATAATTTGAAAGTTGCGTTTTCAAGTATAAATAGTTTCGTAAATTCACAACATTTAAAAATTTAACTTAAATTGGAGCAATTTTTGATAAATTTAAATTGCAAATAAAAAGCTTCGCTGCCATTTTAAAGCTTATAGCAATTAGCAGTGCTTAAAAATATTTGAATTACCATAGTTCAACGGGGAAATTAGTTTTACAAAATGAAAAATAGATATGCCAAATTAAATTTATGTTTATGCAAAACTACAAAATTTATATTTTGTATTTTAGGACAGACAGAATCTAAAGATTCAGCAAATTTCAATAAATCAGAAATACATAAATTTCCGAATTATTTCCTCACCAAAAATCCGCTGCCATTCTTCTTGAGGCGTTTTTGCAAGAAATCATAGAACTTGTCGCGAGCCGGCTCGTACACCGATTTGTAGAGGCTTTCCTAAAATTTAAAAAAATCATTAGAATTTGTTACAGTACCGAAAAGCATAAAAATCCGATACCTTGTCACCGTGATTCGCGAATCCAAGGGCCGTGTAGTACCATTTGTTGATCTCGGTGTAGTGGTCCTTAAATTGGTCGACGCATGCGTCAACCCAAGCCTGGTCAGTTGGCGTCTTTCCGGCGAGACCTGCAAGTTCAAAATCTGCATGAAATCGACTGTTACTGTCCCTTTAAAAATTCGAGCTTTTCACACCGGAATGTCAGCTAGCATATACCTTTGAGGAATTGACAATTAGCATGGATCTTTGCGGAATAGCAGGCTAGCCGAGATCTTTTAGGAATGGCAAAGAGCAGAATTAGGAATAAAAGGCTAGCAGAAATTCTTTAAGAATGGCATGTAAGAAGAGAATTTTGTGGCAAGGCAGGCTAGCAGAGATCCTTTAGGAAAGGTAACCTAGCAGAAATTATTTAGGAATGGCAAGCCGGCAGAGATCCTTCAGGAACGGCAAACTAGCAAAGATCTGGTAGGAATCGTAAGCCATAGATTTTTGAACTACCACAAATCTTTACAAAGCTCCAAAAACTGCAGAGATCATTTGGGATTTTTTTTGGAGTTAGGGCAAGCTAGCAGCGACCATTTGGGACAGTTAGACCCACCGAATTTTTTGGCCACATATCGCCCAATGGCTGCAGATTGAGGGATCATCATTCCATCCACTTCCAACACCGGAATCTGCCCGAATGGCATGTCTGAAAGAGGTTTAAAGGGACTGTGTCAGCCGGAATTACCGGCTTTATGCTTGGGCCACTCGTCCATCGAGAAGCGAACGTCTTCAAAGTCTTCGCCTGCCAGTTTGAACACCTAAAAAATGAAGGAATTGAGTCAAATTTGGACTTCGCAAATAATCTCTGCCAGTTTGCCCATTGGCTAGGTGTCACACCCCTTTTAAAACCGGAAAAGCAGAAATTTCTTAGGAAATCTCTGCTAGTTTTTCTGGCGCTTGCACTGTCATTTTAAAACGCGTTCCGATAGATTTTCCGAAAAAAAACTTCCTAGTCTGCGCTTTTTTAGCTGTTACGCCCCCTTTAAAACGTTAGAAAAAGTGAATTTCTTCAAAAATCACTACTAGCTTGCCCCAGCCATAGAAAATGTGAATTTCCCAAAAAAAAACACGGCTAACTTGCTTGAATTTGCTAGGTGTCACACACCCTTTAAAAATCAAAAAACCTCACAAACCGTACCTGTCGAATGGCCTCCCCAGTTCCGCGGCCATCAAAATAGTACAGTTTCATCGGCATCTTCTTCCCGAGACTGGAATTGTTCTTTTTAGATGAGGTTGCGTCTTGGCTATCTTCTTCTTCTGGAGTACAGTACCCACAGCAAAACATTGGCCCCGGTCCCGAAGCGATGCCCTTATCTACCCTCCACTCCCTATTTTGTGCCCTTTTTCTGCTTTCTGCCTATCGTAGTCAAGGCAATTTTTGGGGGACTCAAAAAGCAAAGAAACGGCGGAAAACTAACAACAATTCGCCGTTTCTAGGGGCATTGCTAAGTGATGGGTGCTAGTTTTTCTGCTCTATAGTCTGTAGTTTGTGGCCCGGGAAGCCAATTTGGACGTGTTTTGTTTTGTTTATTGCGCGCCAAAAATTAGGGATTTTTAGAAATTGAGCCATCTCCTCAAGAATTCTGCTAGCTTGCCCTACCCTTCACATTACAAACTCTGAAAATTGCTTTCTGGCCCGGATTTTTGCCAAAATTTTTGCTTGCTACCCTAGTTATCACACGCCCCTTTAAAACCCTGAAAATTAGTTTTCTAGACCCGATTTCCGCAAGAATCTCTGCTAGCCCGCCCTACCTGGCACATTGCATCTAAAAGTCGGAAAATTAGCTTTCTGAGCCCAGTTCCGCAAAGAATCTCTGCTAGCTTGCCCTGGCTGTCACCGTCGCTTAAAAAATTTCAGAATCGAAAAATTCTCATTTTTCGGGTTCCCTAAAAGTGATTGCTAGTTGACGGCCCCCAAACTGTGACACCCCTTTAAAATAAGTTTTGCGATTTCCCTAGAGAATCCCTGCTAGCCTACCTTATCCATCGCGCTTTTTATAACTAAAAAAAATTGCAAATTTCTGTAAAAATAAACATTTTCAACAATTTTAATTTAAAAAATTCGTTTTAAAAGTATGAAAAATTCAATAAAAAATGTGAAAACCGGCTGACCACAGAAGTTTGGGTGCCATATCTGCAGATTTCCCGGTGTTCCTCGTCGGCTATTTATGCGAGCAAGTGCGACCTGTAAACAACGGTGAGAGAGTGGGCAAGTACGACAGAGCACACAGAAATAAAGACCAAAAAGTAGGTATCAGCAAAGAGGAGGGAGGCATTTTTTGCTGACTGCACAACAATTTAGGGTTGGGGGCACACAATAAAACGACTACCGCCTAACACTGCAAAAAAAAACAAAATCGCACGATTTTTAGGGGGGTTAGGTGGCGGCGAAATGAACGGGGTTTCGTCGAAAACTAGCGGGTTTGATGAAGTGGAAGTTTTTATGGATACCTTGCTTGGCAGAAAAGGAAGATTCGGAATTAAATTGACAATACAGTTTTTAGAATTTTTATAAATTTTTTTTTGGAATAAAATTGACAATACAGCTTTAAAATTTTTACACGATTTTCTTCGTCGAAATACCTATTTATTTTTCCTGTGAATCCGCGGCTTTGTGAAACTGTGAAACCAGCAGATTTTTCAGATGATAAATCCATGCCGGAAGATAAATTTGGAAAAGAAAAAAGGGGATAAAAGGCTAGAAAAGCATGGATTTGGTCTTGATCTTTGAGCAGATCAAAGTCTAAAAGTAATTAATTCAAATTTACCGACATCCCAAATGGTTTTGGCCAGTTATACGTAACTGTCTCACAAAAATCCTAATTCCATGGAGAAAACCATGACAGCATGCATTTTTTGACATTGGGCCTACCAGATTGCTAGTTTGAGAGATCAAAATAACGGAAATTTTGCTAAATTTTGGAATATAACTTTTGGGCAAAAAATCGGACATAACCATGCAAAATTCAACTATGCTGGCATACGGTACAGCCGCGGGACATAGTTTCGAGTGGCAATTTTGAGTCGTACGGGGGAATGGAATGGAATTCACAGGAAAAGGAGAGGAGGAGGAGGAAGAGAATAGTTTCCAGTTGAATTGGTCCCAATTATGTACCCGGGTTGCTCTCTCTCCGTCGCTCTCTCTCTCTCTCTCTCTCTTTCTCTCTCTCTTTCTCTCTCTCTTTCTCTCTCCCTTCAAATACCGTTGCCAATCCCCGCGCTACCGGAAATTCCCTTTTTAAGCCCCTTTTTTCTGACCTTGGGCAGCGGACTCCACTTTTTCCCCCACCCACTTCAATTCTAGCGCAACCCCAAAAGTGGGTGTGTTTGCACGACAACGTAAAAAATACAAAATTTTCGCGCGTCGAGTGGAGGGGTTGCACGGGAAAACAGTGACTAAATGTTCAAAATGAGATGATGATAGAGCAATGATATGATAATATTTGGATTCCCCGTGAAATTCTACATCTGGTAGATGGTCTTTTTGACGGCACGACTCGAAGGAGGGCACCCACTACGACTTGTTTCATTAAAAAAATACGGTCTGTATATCTAAAGCGTAAATTTATTAACAAATGCGCTTCTCGATCTCAGCCAGGATGTTTAGGGAGTTTTTGGCGTTTGTAGTATCGTCGGGCCTCCGACGAGCTGTTTTGCATTTTCTGCAAAGAAAATGGTTAGAGGTTTAAATCTGTATAAACGGGTCGGTTATCGTTAACCTTTTGAAAACCTACAACAACAAGCAAGTCGCTCTCGATGAAGTACTCATAGACCTCGGTCTCGGTCTCTTGCAGCTGGTACGGATAGGTTTTGACGAGCAAACGATCGCCATTCATTTCGAAGTAGCCCTGATAATGAGAATGTAATTCCTCGGAAGTACGGTACGTTCACACACAAAAAATCGCCAAGAGGGCAGAACGCCCCCAAGCTCGTCTTTCAACTTTTATATGTCAGCTCTCCATTACCGTACCGGGGCGTGGGGTATACCAAAATGTTCGCCTTACTCTGACGAGTTTTTTGGTATACTTTACAACCTTTTATGATAACGTTGAGCCAAGATACGGTAGGTGGGGTCGCCTGGGTATGGTACTGCACTCAAGCCCAAAAACCGCCAAAAATTTACTAATTGCATGTGCAATTCATCAGCACCATACCACCCAATGTGTGCTTCACGATAGCGGGTGACCTATCGACATGAATTAAATAGCTCAAGCCAAAAATATCACAAATTTGCACGTTGATATCTCATAGTAGAAATAGTTCTTCGGTAGGCCGTGGTCAGCAAAAACGATGGTCGAATCACACGTCAAAACCATTTGTCGCAGCACCCAGCTTAGGCCTAGAATAATATGGTGTATTTGACTAGTTTAGGCAAACCCTTGGCTTTCAGGTATTCGTCCATGTTGATATCCATTGCTTTGTCCACCTCGAATCGGCCGAAAAATTTGTCGGGGAGCTTCTCCTCTAGCACACCCATCGCCACCGAAAGGAACAGCAAAATACATGGATTTCGCATCTAACTAAGTTGGTTTTTCGGGATAGAGCACGAAGACGATGGAAATTTATGAAATGCTAACGTCGAAACGCCGCTTCGCGGGCGCCGCACCCGGGGTTTCGCGAAAAATTTTATATACGAGAAAGCTCTGAAATAGGGGTTCGAAAGTGGCTACCACCCACACACGGCGAGACAACGTCAAAAATTACGGAAGGCGGGAATTCTATTCCTTTATAAGTAGGCGTTGATGATCGATGATCTTATACTGTCTCCATCGATATTTCAGGTTTTTCTAAAAAACCCAGGAATTTTTCAACAGGAATTTCGCAATTAGCATGCAGATATTGCATAAATCACGCGTTTTCATGGTTTTTGGACGTAAAATTGGCGAATAAAAATACCTAATAAAGAACATGAATCCTCCTTGGTTTTTCCCCTTTTCGAGAGCTTTCGATAGATACCTAAATCGTAAAAATCGGATACGAGTGCGGGCCGCTAGGTCGGGGGTTTGGGACATCCTGTATAGCGAAATGAATGGCAGACCACACAAACTTTCGAATTTCATCGTTTTATTGTGTTGCCAAATGATTGCATTTTTTTATGTCTTATGCCCAACCGTTCAGTCAGCAAAAATTCACGCGATCATCCGTCTAAACAACCAACGCATTGTTTTTCGATATTTCAAAGCAACATTTGGTTCGATCATCTTGAGTTCATCACAGTCACCAAAACAACTACACAAGGTGTCCCGAAAATGCCGCATAGATGCTTGAAAATTCCCTTGGGGCAGGCAGATAAATTGGAGCACCAATGCGAAAGGTCTTGGCGCGCCCTCTAAACAGTCCAAAAGTAATCCCGCACTTTTTGCACTGCTACAACATACTTGACGCTTTTGCCAATTTGCGAGCCCATTCTCTATTTAATGCGAATTTTCACCTCTATCCAATTGTAGTTGTATCTCTCCCTCGCCCTCTCTCTCCCTCCCTCTCTCACTCACTCTCTCTCACTCTCTCGCTTTCTCTCAATTCGTGATTCTCTTTTCCAGTTTTTAGTCTTTAACACGCCCTGCAGAGCTAACCTCATGCAAATTTCAGATCTCCATGGACCTCCACGCGCTTCCGATCGTCGTTCAGCACAACATAATGCGTCATATAGATATTGATAGCTTTTTGAAGACGGCAATTGCAAGCAAAGCGACAATGGAGATGGCAAAGGAGTGTCGGGACAAGTATTGGCATGTCGAAATCTACAATAGTGCGGGATGCCGCTACTTTTCGAAAATCTATGATGACGACGATAATGACGACACAGACGATGATGGCACACACACTTTTCACTTCAATCATCGGTGTCCAGGGCCCGAAACTTACAAGCTTCTTTTCCACAATTCCACCGTCACCAATTTGGAACTTGAGGATGCTCTACCTGCTGAAGTTGATGTTCGTGCCAAGGAGTTGCAGCTGAACTTTGATGTCGTGGATTTGATGGGCATTCTGAGGCGTCACAAGCCAGCGTCAGAATATTCTATGGTCTGCTTTACCCAAGATATACGACTCGATGCGGAATTGATGGAGTGGCTGAACGAATCGACCCGTAGTCTGCATGTCGAAAGGCTCGCGATGCCGCTATCAGAGTGTACCCCACTGAAAATGCCGGTCATTCGGCTGGAATAAACGGAAGACTGGGTGTCTAACTTAGAGGATTACGGGCAGGTTGTAATTGCAGAATGGATGAGAGGTGAACGCGAAATTCGTAGGATCCGTCTGGTACTGATGACAGAGATTGAGCCCCCGAAATTCCTCGATCACTGGCCAAAACACGAGTCAGATGAAGACGACTGTATCCACTATCGTCTCACTCGTCCCGATGGCGATAGACTGTTCGTCAAAATCGACGACATGACTGTCCATATTGCCGTCCCGGAGCATCTTGAAACGGATGACAGTCACCCTGAACAGGAACTTATCGAATTCTTAGAAAGCGAATAAATAAAATGGTTTTGCTTTTTCCCAACCAGAAAAAAACATCACAGTAAGCAATTGGGATGGTAACGGATACAGGGTGTCCCCAAAAAAATCGCCCTACGGCATTTGGCCGTCTTTTATCGGATCGGGGATCGACCCAAAAAAACGATGTGCAGCCGAATTTTCTAGGCAAATATTGTCAAACAAAACAGTTATCGTTTTATTTTGGAAACCAGCGGGGGAGGAGCCGCTTCGCGACTCTCCCCCGCTGGACCCCTTCTAGGCCCTATTAATCGAGCGCCCTCCCACTTAAAGTTACCCTGCAGAAAGAAAAACGCATCTCTCATGCAAACCGCTTTGTATTGGTATGCGGCGCTAGCTTAAATCGCTAGTGTCGTTATTAGGCCTGCTGCGCATGCTTGATCGGCTAGGTGGCCACCTCATCCGGCGGCTCAAGCTGGAGGGATTAGGATTAGGGGGCGGGGCGCTAGCTTGAGCGGCTGGCTTCGTTCTAAAGCCTGCGGCGCTAGCATGAGCGGCTAGCTTCGTTCTAAAGCCTGCGGCGCTAGCTTGAGCGGCTGGCTTCGTTCTAAAGCTTGCGGCGCTAGCTTGAGCGGCTGGCTTCGTTCTAAAGCCTGCGGCGCTAGCTTGAGCCGCTGGCTTCGTTCTAAAGCTTGCGGCGCTAGCTTGAGCGGCTGGCTTCGTTCTAAAGCCTGCGGCGCTAGCTTGAGCGGCTGGCTTCGTTCTAAAGCTTGCGGCGCTAGCTTGAGCGGCTGGCTTCGTTCTAAAGCCTGCGGCGTTAGCTTGAGCCGCTGGCTTCGTTCTAAAGCTTGCGGCGCTAGCTTGAGCGGCTGGCTTCGTTCTAAAGCCTGCGGCGCTAGCTTGAGCCGCTGGCTTCGTTCTAAAGCTTGCGGCGCTAGCTTGAGCGGCTGGCTTCGTTCTAAAGCCTGCGGCGCTAGCTTGAGCGGCTGGATTCGTTCTAAAGCTTGCGGCGCTAGCTTGAGCGGCTGGCTTCGTTCTAAAGCCTGCGGCGCTAGCTTGAGCCGCTGGCTTCGTTTTAAAGCCTGCGGCGCTAGCATGAGCGGCTAGCTTCGTTCTAAAGCCTGCGGCGCTAGCTTGAGCGGCTGGCTTCGTTCTAAAGCCTGCGGCGCTGGCCGAGCCGCTGGCTTCGTTCTAAAGCTTGCGGCGCTAGCTTGAGCGGCTGGCTTCGTTCTAAAGCCTGCGGCGCTAGCTTGAGCCGCTGGCTTCGTTCTAAAGCTTGCGGCGCTAGCTTGAGCGGCTGGCTTCGTTCTAAAGCCTGCGGCGCTAGCTTGAGCGGCTGGCTTCGTTCTAAAGCTTGCGGCGCTAGCTTGAGCGGCTGGCTTCGTTCTAAAGCCTGCGGCGCTAGCTTGAGCCGCTGGCTTCGTTTTAAAGCCTGCGGCGCTAGCTTGAGCGGCTGGCTTCGTTCTAAAGCTTGCGGCGCTAGCTTGAGCGGCTGGCTTCGTTCTAAAGCCTGCGGCGCTAGCTTGAGCCGCTGGCTTCGTTCTAAAGCTTGCGGCGCTAGCTTGAGCGGCTGGCTTCGTTCTAAAGCCTGCGGCGCTAGCTTGAGCGGCTGGCTTCGTTCTAAAGCTTGCGGCGCTAGCTTGAGCGGCTGGCTTCGTTCTAAAGCCTGCGGCGCTAGCTCGAGCCGCTGGCTTCGTTTTAAAAGCTTGCGGCGCTAGCATGAGCGGCTAGCTTCGTTCTAAAGCCTGCGGCGCTAGCTTGAGCGGCTGGCTTCGTTCTAAAGCCTGCGGCGCTAGCTTGAGCCGCTGGCTTCGTTCTAAAGCTTGCGGCGCTAGCTTGAGCGGCTGGCTTCGTTCTAAAGCCTGCGGCGCTAGCTTGAGCGGCTGGCTTCGTTCTAAAGCCTGCGGCGCTAGCTTGAGCGGCTAGCTTCGTTCTAAAGCTTGCGGCGCTAGCTTGAGCGGCTGGCTTCGTTTTAAAGCCTGCGGCGCTAGCATGAGCGGCTAGCTTCGTTCTAAAGCCTGCGGCGCTAGCTTGAGCGGCTAGCTTCGTTCTAAAGCCTGCGGCGCTAGCTTGTGCGGCTAGCTTCGTTCTAAAGCCTGCGGCGCTAGCTTGAGCGGCTGGCTTCGTTCTAAAGCCTGCGGCTTTAGTGACGGGCCTACACGGAAATCTACTCCAAAACGCACTTTCCGAGCAAAAAGCAAAACAACTAAGATATCCGAGGATCGAACCACCGATGGTTAGATTAGCAGGGCGAAGCGCCAACCACTACACCATGCAATGCTTGGCAGCACGCGCCAAACACCCGTTTTATGCCTCAACAGGACTGCCCGGGGCAGGGGAAGGAAAGGCATCGAGAGGCAGATCCAAAGAGACGACCAAACTCGCGAGTGCAACTGGCAAGAATGAGGAAATTTGTGTTTTTTAACATTATGCAAATTAGCCCTCCTGGACCCCCAAAAATCAATAAAACCGGCTTTAACCTTGTAAACTTGTATTTTATCGGGATTCTGAAAACGCCATCGGAAAGAGGAGGGTCGATTCCCCCCGGGTGACGGAGAATTAGGGCATTTTGGACCCGGGAAGGCCCTCAAATCGGGCCTCGAAAGTGACATCCACACACACACACACACAAAGATACGCGACCAAATTATATAAGGTAGGATACTGGAATTGGAACTGATTCATCTCAATTAACATGCCGGTTTTGACAAATTTGCCAAAAATTTTCATTTCCGGTCAGTTTTTGTCAATTTTGATAATAAAAAGTGATGAAAAGTCCCAATCTATACGTCATTTTAGTAAGTCATAAAATTACTGGGGGTGGAAAAAAAGTGCGCTCTTCATTTTTGCTAAACCTTTCGAGGTGGAAATCATAATGAAATCGGCAAAACTAACCCTAATCTTGATATAACTTTTTGTTTTACAATATTTTGCCTAGAAAACTCGGCTGCGCATAGCTTTATGGGTCTCCATCGCTGGTAAAAATTTGGTCCCGATCTGACAGAAGACCGCCAAATGTTGAGGGCCGGTGTTTTTGGGGCGCCCTCTAGCCGGGCATCGCTAAAATGCGCGCGAGTGCTGAAAAACTTTCGTATACAGTCCAGGTTTTTGGTCCGCGTGATTCCCCCTGTGCATTCGGGTTATATTCGAAATGCCCTTGGGGCACCCAGATGAATCATCGCAGCACCAATGTGAAACATTGGCGCGCCCTCTACACAGTACAAAAGTAATTCCGCACTTTTTGCCCAGATGCACTTTTGAGATACGTTGAGATTCATGCAATTTTCCAGTCAATCCTATGTTTAATGCAAACGTTCACCTCCATCCAATCGTGGCTCTTTCTCACTCTCACTCTCACTCTCTCTCTCTCTCTCTCTCTCTCTCTCTCTTCAGACGGAATCTCGAATTTTCAGACGTTATAAATTCTGGGAATTCGTGATTTTGTTTTTCCAGATAGGAAATCTTTATCAGGCCTGGCAAAAATAATTTCATCTAAATTTCAGATCTCCATGGACCTCCACACACTGCCCATCATAATTCAGCACAACATCATGCGTCATATGGACATTCAAAGCTTCTTCAGGACGGCGATTGCAAGCAAAGTGACAATGGAGATGGCAAAGGAGTGTCGGGACAAGCATTGGCATGTGGAAATCTACAATAGTCCCAGATGCGTCTACTTTTCGAAAATCCATGACGATGACGATGATGATGGCACACATACTTTTCACGCGAATCCTCGGTTCCCATTCCTCGGGGCTTTCAAGCTACTTTTCCACAATTCCACCGTCACCGATTTGGAACTGTATGAGGCTGTACCTGCTGACATTGATGTTCGTGCCAAGGAGTTGCAGCTGAACTTTGATGTCGTGGATTTGATTACGATTTTAAAGCGTCACAAGCCAACCACGAAATATGCTTTGGTTACTATTTCCGCAGATATCCGATTCGATGCCGAAACGATGGAATGGATGAATGAATCGATTAGTCGTCTGGATGTGAGGCTGGATATGCCGCTATCAGAGTGTACTTCACTTAAAATGTCGGTCATTCAGCTGGAAGAGGCCGAGGACGGGACGTCTAACTTAGAGGATTACGGGCAGGTTGTAATTGCAGAATGGATGAGAGGTGAACGCGAAATTCGTATGATCAGTCTGGTACTGATGACAGAGATTGAGGCCCCGAAATTCCTCGATAAATGGCCAAAACACCAGTCAGATAGAGGCGACTGTATCCACTATCGACTCACACGTCCCAAAGGCCATAGACTGTTCGTCAAATTCGACTACAGGCATATCCGGATTGTGGCCCCGGAGCACTTTGAAATAATTGACAGACGCCCTGACCCGGAACTTATCGAATTCTTAGAAAGCGAATGAATGAATTGTTGTGCTTTTTCACAACCAGAAAAAACATCACAAAAATTAGTTGATAAAGGGCTATCGGCCGCCTTGTGCAATCTCAATAGTACGCTAAATTACTCTACACGTTCCGCTTCCCGGAAGTATCGCAGCGTAGCGTACTTTGAAAGCCTATGCGCTCTTCGTTTTTGCCTGCTGCATAGTACGTCACATTACTCTATACGTTCCGCTTACCGCAGTAGTAATGCAGCGTACTTTTGATTTTATAACGTATTTAAAAAATTAAAAACATTAAGGAGTGGCTTCTGCAGCTAATTACCAGCTACTTCCGGTCATTTTGCTTGCAGAAATTGAAGAAAATTATCTCTATGCAACTCCGAAAGCTCGCAAAATGTTACAAAATGGCTTTTAAAATGGTGGGCTTAAATCAATACATAGTTTTAAAGATTGTTGCAAATTCGCCGTGACCTCTTCCTCTGCTTACAGGGTAAAAAATGCTTCACGAAAGTTGGCCAAACCCTAAAAAGTCCCCCCGAAATACCTCATACCCATCTCCAATTGCGATGAAAGATATGCAGCAAAAAAGTGGACAATCGAGATACTCAAAAACAGCACGGACAAATCTGCTGTTATCCTTGCGATGGCTGTTTGTTGGCACACCGCTTTCGAAAGGCACCAACAATGAAAATCGGCAGTAATAAAAATTATTTGAATTCATCTTTTGAAAACTACAGTAGTAATCGTGCAATTAACCTGGCTCCCAATCGAACAACCATTTGAACCTACATAACTCCGTTGTAAAAATTGCACATTCGGTTGTTGTTTTTCGCTTAATTGTGTGAAATGTGGGCGTGGATCCTAAAGATAAAGTATTGCATCACGGTCCCAGTAAATGCGGAAAAAGGTAAGCGTTCAGTTTACCCCCCCCCCCCCTCCCCCCAGCCGGCACCAAACTTTTGTATCTCGGCCGACTGTCCGTCTATAGGTGTGTAAAAAACCAAAACGTGCGCCTTGGTCTGGCGAGTATTTTGTTATACTTTACACACCTGTAGATGAACAGGGAGCCGAGATACGGTAGGTGGGGGTCGGCTGGGGGGCGGGGGTAAACTGAACCACAGCCGAAAAAGGTGTGCAAATGAAGAGCTCAAAAACCCGTTTTCCCATCCATAACTGTCAATTTTTGCAAGATTAGGTAAATTTAGCTGATCGTAAATGGTAACGAAAAATATTCAAAAGATCAGAGTTTTAGAATTTGCATCAGTAATCAACTACCTCACTTATCTCTAATTTTGCAAGAACTGGGAGCAATTATGGAGAGGCACATAAGCAATTAGCCATTTTGGAGAAAAGCTACTCTCAGCTCGGTTGCGCCTCTTTCCCTCTCATGCTCACTACTGCTAACCTCTTTATGCCCTCCGCTCTCGCGCAGTCTTTTCCCCATTTCCACTCTCGGCCCCCCGAAAAGCCCCCACATCACAAAAAAACACGAAATCATCGCTTTTTAAAGATTTCCTATTGTTTTTTGAAAGGTTACTAACAAGTAACTTTTCTAACTCCTAAAATGGGCTCAATAAAAGAATTCTAGCCAAGAAAACCCTGTCGCCATTTCATTGCCTAATCGATTCGCCGTAACTCAGATCCGAATACCGTATTTGGAATAAAAGTGGCAGCCATTAGTTTTGTTCCGTTTTCTTTGATAGAATTATCAATTGCTCATTTTTTTATAAAACTAAATATTTCAAAATTCGCTCTTTTTCAGGGGCCTCGGTGCTTCATTCTCGGTGATAAACCACTGGCGGCTTCATCGAAAGCCGACGATGGACATGTTAATTAGTTAATA
Organism: Mesorhabditis spiculigera; assembly: GCA_958295435.1. Classification (NCBI taxonomy): domain Eukaryota; kingdom Metazoa; phylum Nematoda; class Chromadorea; order Rhabditida; family Rhabditidae; genus Mesorhabditis; species Mesorhabditis spiculigera. The sequence goes on along the minus strand of CATQJA010001106.1, from coordinate 22,037 downwards.
TTTACAAAGGTAAGTCGTATTTCAGGCAATAATGCCAGCGTAACGAGTACTGTTAAATACAGACTCCGAAATATAATACTACGAAATGACCTTGAGGGCTTTTGGCGAAAAATAGTTTGATTTGGGTGAGAAATCGAATTGACCACTCTCAGCGACGATCTATTTCTTCCAGAAATAAGACCTGAACGTAGAGGGACCCATAATCGATTAACCGAAGCAATATCTGACGGCTGGCGATGCAGATTTCAAGAAGAATCTAGGTGAGTCAAGTATTTCTTTGAGTCGTGACCGGCATTCAAACACCAAAATTGCATAGATTAACGTTTTCAGACGGTCCTAGAAGCCATCGACGATGTATGATAATACCCAACTCCTTCACATCCCTCGGAAATATAAGCTGTGAAAATCAAGAGCAGCATAGCCAGTTCAAAACTTCCCCCTCATCTTTACGGTATTTTTCACCAAGTAAGGCGTTTGTTTTTCACACTTATCTTTTTCCTGTGAATCGACATCTCAACCTAGACTCTAGGCCCGGCCTCAATACCTTAGACAAATGGCTTGCACTCGACAACATTTTAAATCCGATGCCAGAAGCCGAAGCCATGGCTGAATGAATGATTCAGATTTTTCCCTGTGCGTCTATAGCCGCAACAATGGTCAAATGCATCTGCCACGAAAATATAGCAATTTCTTATTCCAATATGGTAAAAACCCGAACTGACTACCTCATTTTTCAAATCTGAGCCAAGTCACTGGATCAAACCAAGTTTGACCTTCAAGCAACAAATTGCAACGGTGTGGCTGTAAAAGCAAACGGCGGAACAGACTGCAAAAAACACTTTGTGGCTTTGCCACCACAATTATGCCTCCGAAGTCAAAAGTTTGACTATTTGTGAGATTCGGCAAAATTGGAAAAACCGAAAAGTCTTAGATTGCATGGCCAAAAAAGTGAAGAATTTGAATTTCTAAAAACGACAATCAAGAGGATGTTGTCGGGAAAACTCCAAAACAAATCCATAGTGAACGCCAGTGCGCGATAAACAACAAAATGATGCTTTTTGTTGAAAGCCCAAACTATTGACTTGGAGAGGTTGCACGGGATCCAAATGATAGGTATATTTATACCTGAAAAGGGAAAATATGACGATCGAACCGCTGCTACCCAAGAATTGCTTCTTGCCAAGTCAGCTTAGCAAACGGGATTGGTGGAATGCCCAAGGCTTACGGATTACAAGAAGCCGTGAAACTTTACAGGAAATACAAGTCAAACGCCATTGAAGACGGGACAGGAATAGGCAAGTTGCAGTTCAAACTATGAATTTCCCTGGGACCTTGTAGGGGTATCAGCCGGTCAAATATACTAACGGACAAGCCAAAAAATTCTGCGGCCCAGGTATCGCATGACTTTGAACAGTGAGAATTCTGCAATAACACACCTGTCGGGCCGTGTTTCTCGGTGTCCCCTTTTCCGAGTCATTCCTCTGTTAACTACTCCCAATGGCCACCCTGAACCCGGAACGCCAGTCTGCATCGAATTTCATCACTAACCCATTTTTCATTTTGACCAGATTCGGCGACGCCGTTTCAATTCCACAGAAATAAGGCAAACTGATCAACAGCCGCGCAGACAAAAGCATCTACGCCAAATGGGACCACTTCATTGTATCGAAAAAAATGTTTCACCGAGCCAAGACTATAATATTAAAGCAAGTTATCGTGTCCCCCTATAATGGGCAAGGGAATGCGCAAGAAAAGGACAGCCCCCTATCAAAAGCGGACCACTTGAACCGATTTTGCCCGATCCAGGCCTGTACCTAACAAACGGTCAATGGCCAGACCCTATGGTCCGGGAGGTACGAAGAAACTGTGCATTTTTTGGCTGCATCAAATACCTGCCAAACAGGGTTAAAAAATACTGCTAAAACGTTGTATTTGCGTCGGAGACAAATCCAAGCCGGATTTTGGTTGGCTATAATCGTTTCACAGCAAGTAAAAGCATTTATCAGGCGCAGCCTCATGCGAAAAAGTTCGTTAAGGCCGAGGTCGGGCGCGAAAATGTGCGGAGAGTACTTCAACTAGCTAGACTATTTGCCGATTCGCTCGTTTTTAAAATGTTTTGACTTTTGTTGTTGTGATTTTTACTATCCCCACGAGGTGGAAAGCAATTAGAAGCGGACCGATTACCACTTCTACAATAACAACTAATTATAATTATAATTTATGACATCCCGCTAACGGCCAATGTAAAGGCCCCTATCGAATATGAAAAATCGTTCTCAACCATAGGCAATTGCGATGCCCCATGGCTAGAGACTCGCGCGCTCGATGCGGCCGTCCACAGAGCCGTGGTGGAGATCACAGCCTCCGGCTCCCTGGTCGTCCACACGGAACTCTGGCCCAGGCAGAACGCCCCCAAATCATAAAAAACCTCATTATTTCCGTGCAAAATTGTGAATTGTGAAACAGCAAAGATAATTGATGGGAAAGAAAAACAGCCGTCGATGCGTGAAACCTCGGCGAAGGAATCGGTGAAGATGCCGAGAGCATCAAACAAGCGATCGAAGCCGCGATCAAGGCACAAGCCAGGGCCGAACGAGTAATGGACTCGATCGCAAATATGGCAATGTTAAACGACGCCGTCACAACCCTCCAAAACCAAGGTATACAAGGAATTAATATTCTTGGAAAAGTCGTATGCAACAAAGCACAAGTCTGAAGAAAGCGGCAAGCACCCCCCCTTCTCTCCTTTTGGATTATACTCTTTTAGATTGCCTAAACTGCCATTTATTCTTGAAATGAAAAACCATAAACCGTATATTGTGATCATATTTCCTCCAAAGACACCCAATATGTTGCACGAGAACCACAATGTCAATAACGCGCGGCAAAAATACAGGGTGTCCCAAAAAAAAGTACCCCCTCTAGTGGGGCGCAGTCGTGTCCAATTTTCATCGTTTAGGTATCTATCGACAGCTCTCGAAAAGACGAGAAAACAAGGAGGGTTCATTTTCTTTATAATTTATTTTTATTATTTACGCCCAAAAATCCTGAAAACCGCTGATTTATGCGAGATCTGCATGCTAATTGGGAAATTCCTGTTGAAAAATTACCCGCTTTTTTAGAAAAACGTTAAATCTCGATGGGATAGGCTTAAATTTAAAAAACAAAGAACGCTTGTTTTCTCGCCTTTTCGAGAGCTTTCGAATGGTGTAAAAGTCTGCCCGATCCGAGCTTCCTCCGCGCCGCTAGAGGGGGGGGTACTTTTTTTGGGACACCCTGTAGGAGCCAGAACAATCAGATAAATACAAACAAGCATCATAAAAGTTGCAGTCTCCCCAAATAGTCGAAGTGGAAATTCGGTACCTCAGACAGAACACGTCTTTCGCATTTTTCACCGATTCCGAATCTGTTTTCAAAAACATATTAAAAACTTACAAGCGTTTTTTATTAGCCAAAATTCCACAAATTTTTTACTTTAAAGCGTGCTAAAAATTCTGTGAGTACTTTTGGACGGACAGTCAGCCGTTTGCCGGGGTAAAAACGTGCTCTTTCGAACGGGTCACGAATCCTTACTGTAAAGTGTTTTTACTCAGGCTGGCGTTTTAGGATGGGACTAAGCCTATCTTGTTCAGAATTTTTTGCTGATTCCGAATCCGTTTTCCAAATTTGCTGCGGACTTCGCGTTGAAAAGTCATTTTTGGTCTAAATTAAGCTTAAAAACGGCATAAATTCGGATGCTGGCCCACTATTCCATGTCTGGGTCCTGGTATTGTTGTGCCACTTATCTACCCTTCCGAAGCCCCCTTCGCGGTTGGCACCATGGTGCATTGGTAAGCTGTTCGCTTGCCAGGCACAGGGCGGCGGTTTGATCCCCGCCCTGCACAATTTCTTTTGCTTTTTGCACAAAAACACATGATTTTTTGCATAAAATCGTGCTTTGACCTCTAAAACCACTACCGAGCCAGTTTGAACGTCGGAGGTGACGACAACTTACAAAATAACGCAAAAAATCCAGATTTAGTCAATTTTTTTAGCCTAAATGTCGAATAACTTTTTAAATAAAGGTCGGCAGCAAATTTGGAAACCAGATTCTGAATCAGCGAAAAATTCTGCACAAGATAGGCTTGGTCCCATTCTAAAACGCCAGCCTGAGTAAAAACACTTTACAGTTAGATGAAAATTCACAAAAATGTTTTTTTTTGGCGCACCTGCCCTAGCTGGTTCGAACTTCCACAAAGCATTCCACAAGCATTCCACGAATTGAATGGTCAGTTTTCTACAAGCCGAATAGAGAAGAAAGAAACACGAAAGCCTCTTAAGTGTCGAGCGGATCGGAATCAATATGTGACACATGATTCCGCCACGGCGTTTCAGAGCGCGCACGGGAGGGGTGGTCGAGGCGTGGTGTAGTGGTCTAAGGCGGCGGTCCAGCCCCGAGACAGGGGGTGCGGGTTCGATCCCCGAGGCCGCAAACCTCTGCGTTTTCTTTTTGCTTTTTGCTCCAAATGTTCATAAAGGAATTCCGTAACCCTATGAAACCCAAAAAAGCTGGCCAGCACCTTCACTCCAGGCGGAATAGGCCAGTAAAGATCGTAAGCTTATCGCACCCTTTTACAGGACCCGTTCGCTAAATTTCGGCGCTGGGCTATTCTAAAACTAGGTGCAAAAGATAGAACAAGTTCTGCTCTTCGTTCCTAGTCTGCTAGTAGATTCGAAAACCGTCATAAACAAAAGTTATAGCTAATTGAAAACTTGCGAAAACATTGAATTGGAATCGTCGCGTAAAATTTTAAAACCCCAAGTTGACTCAATATTGGGTAGTTCATGACAGATACTCTTCCAGAAAATGTAGTTGAGGCGTTTGAGCCAGTATTTAGCTGGATTTGAGCTCAAACGATAACTTGCACCTCATTTTTCAAATTTCAAACCATCAGAAGTCGCGTTTTCAACGCTCGATTTTGACAAAACCACTATTTAAAAGATAGAGCAAAGTCTCATCTATTTTTTGAGCGGTCGCTCAGATTAAGAAACTGCCCGTTTAAAAAAGTTACAGAGGCTTGAAAGCGCAGAAGGCGTGCCCCCCTTTGTTTTAAGAACCAATTACGCGTCGATTGGAGCGTGCCGTAGCCTAGCCCCGTCTTCCCCTCTCATGCGCGTTTTTCTTAAAGGATGAATCGCCGTGCCGCGGTGTTCGTGAGTAGGCTGGCGGATAGTGCGCCAGACGGCGGGGCGCAGACACACAGGGGAGGGGTGGGGCGCGGAATAGGCGGCGAAAGAGTGAGACTAGAATATAGGGCACGGGGGAAGAGAACAGGGGGGTGGGGCCAGAGCGCAGATTCTCCCTTCCCCTGTATGCCTGCCATCCTGTCCCGGTCAAACGGACACAACTGGTAATGGGCGGAATGCTGTAGTGAAAGAGCACAGCAATTTATTCATTAGCTTTCTAGGAATTCGCGAACTTCTTGGTCAGGGTGTTTGTCAATCATGTCAAGGTGCTCCGGGACGGCAATATGGACAGTCATGTCGTCGATTTTGACGAACAGTCTATCGCCATCGGGACGAGTGAGACGATAGTGGATACAGTCGTCTTCATCTGACTCGTGTTTTGGCCAGTGATCGAGGAATTTCGGGGGTTCAATTTCTGTCATCAGCTCCAGACTGATCAAACGAATTTCGCGTTCACCTCTCATCCATTCTGCAATTACAACCTGCCCGTAATCCTCAAAGTTAGACACCCAGTCTTCCGTTTCCTCCAGTTGAATGGCCGGCATTTTGAGTGGGGTACACTCTGATAGCGGCATATTCAGCCTTTCAATATGCAGAATACTTGTCGATTCGTTCAGCCACTCGATCCATTCGGAATCGAGTCGGATATCTTCGGAAAAAGAAACCAAAGTATATTTCGTGGCTGGCTTGTGACGCTTCAAAATGGAAATCCAATCCACGACATCAAAGTGCAGCTCCAACATCTTGGCCCGAACATCAACATCAGCAGGTAGAACATCCTGAAGTTCCAAACAGGTGACGGTGGAATTGTGGAAAAGCAGCTTGAACGTCTCAGGCCCTGGGTACCGATGATTCGCGCCAAAATCACCAGCTTCTATGTCGTCATCATCATAGATTTTTGTAAAGTAGCGGCATCCCGCACTATTGCAGATTTCGACATGCCAATACTTGTCCCGACACTCCTTTGCCATCTCCATTGTCGCTTTGCTTGCAAGTGCCGTCTTGAAGAAGCTATCAATATCCATATGACGCATGATGTTGTGCTGAACGACGATCGGAAGCATGTCGAAATCCATGTTTATCTGAAATTTAGCTGAAATTATTTTACAGGGGTTGATCAAGATTGCCTATCTGGAAAAACAAAATCACGAATATCCAGAATTCAGAGAGTCTGAAAATTCGAGCTTGTGTTAGAGGGAACGAGAGAAAGAGTGAGAGAGATTGCGTGAGAGAGAGGGTAAGCGAGCGAGAGAGAGTGTCAGAGAGAGGTAGAGAGAGAGAAATACAGAGAGACCAAGAAAGCGAGAGAGAGAGAGAGTCAGCGAGAGAGTGTGTGAGAGAGATAGAGAGCTAGAGAGAGTGAGCGAGAGGAGGAAGAAACCATTATTTAGAGGTGAAAATTCGCATTAAATACAGGATTAACCGGTAAATTGCCAAAATCTCAAAATATTATGCTGCCGGGCGAAAAGTGCGGGGTTATTTTGGGGTGTGCGAAGGGCGCGCTAACTAGTAAGATCTTTCACAATGATGCTGCGATTTATCTGCTTGCCCTAAGGGTATCTTGGGGGATCCAGATGGCGTTCTGCGACATCTGGTATGTTCCTTTTGATGGCTGTGCTAACAAGGGAAGTGCACCAATTTAATGTAAGCTTTCGCTTTAAAAACACTGGGTCATATAACGTCAGCGACGGGGATTCCGAATATCGAATTGGAATTTGCTAAATGCAACGGAGGGATAAGTGATGAACTGTTAATGTTTTAAATATTTCACGCGCACCCTTATGAGAGCCTTCTGGGGATCGGAGTCCGCCTATCGAGTGGAATAGTGGCTAACTGTAATCCTCTTATGGTCGAAGTGGCAATTCGGCAGCCGAAATAGCACATCCTATGAAGAATTTTTCGCGGATACCGAAGCCGTTTTCAAAAGTTGCGGAAGCTGTCAAATTAAAAAGAGTTTCTTATCTCTTTTTTGTAGACTACAGAGTACAATAATAGTCAGAGGTTCAACTTTTCACGCCTTGTCACGCTCAAATTACAGCTTCGGAGACCTGCATAACGTGCGATTTTTTCGAAATTCTCCACTGTTTACCGTTTCTCGTAATCTTGCACTTACTTCGACTGTCATTTAGTAACTTCCCAACGAGAAATTGGCAGGAGATGGAAGTAGAAAACGTTGCGCTGAAACAGCAATTACAGCCAAAATAATGATTCGTTTGTTGAGACTGCTGCCAATGGGTGCGTTTTCTGCAAAAAAGTTCTTGCCAAGTGCTTCTGTTTTCCACCATCATCGGGGCCCCATCAAAGTGGGGAAGCGAGCTTAACCATTTTCTATCTGAAATCATGCAAGGTGCATGGCTTCTGCTTTTTCTAATGGTAATCACGATGGCCAACAAAATGCTGCCCGACAAATTCTATGGGCGCTTTGATGTCGACAAAACGATGGATGTCAACATGGACGAGTACCTGAAAGCCAAAGGTTTGCATCCATTTTTGTTTGGATCAAAGTTAAGCAAAATAAATACATGAAAAATAACTTTTTTTTTGTCAAAAATGACCAAGCAAGAGAAAAATTTTCTAATTTTTAAAATGTTCAAAAACATTTTTGGGCTTTAGACAATCAAACATTTTGAAGCATACTATAATACATTATATATCATGAACAGGTAAGTACACTTAGAAAACCAAAGTTTCCCCCTGATAAAAATTCGGCCCCCCGCTAACAGTCCAGTACCGTAAACTTTTGCATAACTCCAGAAATCACTAGTGACCCGATAGTAGGTATTTGAATAGTGTTTCCACCCAATTTGCCTATTTATTTGAAAAGCCAATCGAATGTAGAAAAACTATGAAAAAAAAACACTTAAAAAATTTCCAAAATTCCGAATTTTGGCCGAAAAATCATATTTTTGGTATGTTATGAGACAAATTTGCGGGGTTTTTTCCGATTAGCTAGGTTAAAAGACATTGGAGCAAGGCTTGGGCGATATGCTGCGATTTTAGGCGTGAGTTGGTCGATGCGACGAATGGCTTTGACGTGCGACTCAAGCGTCCTTTTCATGGAGCATCCAACACGACCCAAGGACTTCCAATACGAGAAAACGGAGTGCAGATTTGTTTCATCGTCCCTGGTCGATTGAATTCAAAATTTCCCCAGGTGTCACATTACTCGACCGGACACCTTGAGACGATTGGCCCGGATCTTGATGGCGCCAAGGAACATGTAGCCCCGTATACAAATATGCAATTGGTAAGTTGACGCAAAATTGACCCAGGGTTGTATCGGACCATAAATGTCCAACGCCGCAGCACATGATTCCGCGGTGTTCGTGAGTAGGCTGGCGGATAGTGCGCCAGACGGCGGGGTGCAGACACACAGGGGAGGGGTGGGGCGCGGAATAGGCGGCGAAAGAGTGAGACTAGACTATAGGGCACGGGGGAAGAGAACAGGGGGCGGGCCAGAGCGCAGATTCTCCCTTCCCCTGTATGCCTGCCATCCTGTCCCCGTCAAACGAACACAACTGGTAAAGGGCGGAATGCTGCGCGCAGTAGTTTCGAAAGAAGCTCTGGCATCGAAGCCTGAGCCCGCCATAAACCTTCCGAAACAAAAAGCGCAAGAACTTTCCGGACAACCTAATAAATGGATGGTTCCCAGTGGGGTCCAGTTGAAAAGGACCGCGACGCGGTCATAAAATCTAAATCGTAAAAATCGGACATGGCTGCGGACTGGTAGACGGGGTCTTTTTGGGACGTCCTGTATTTCCGAAAAATTAGCCTTTTTCCTAAAAGCCTTGTTTTCGGTAATAATTTCTTTGAGGATAAGAATTTCCCACAAAAATGGTTTTGTTCTTGTCCTTCACGGCGAGTTCCTAGTGGTAGCGGCGGCGCTAATTTTTCGAAATTCTTAATGATGTGACGTCGTTTTCCAAAATATGATTTTTCTGAAACCTACCTTTTCGAGAAAACTTATCTTTCAAAATTTTGATGCAAGCCGCACTTCCGGACCTCCAAAAGAAACTTATTCGATTTTGAGGCGTACTTCAACCTGACCGACGGCCGTCTGTTTGTGCAAACATACAGTAGCGGTCAAAAAGATGTCCCCCCGGGAAATCCTTTGTTGCTCGTAAAACACAGGCCCAAATTTTATGAAATTTTTCCACTAGGGCAATTTTGATACGGAGAATCCGATGGTGCACTTGAAATCGGCTGAAAATTTTATTTTTGTGATCAAATTTTAATTTTTTTTTTAAAATCGGTAAATGAACTTTTTCCTGAGGGATTTTCGGGTTTCAAAAGTGTGTCCATCGTGTTCGCAAGGGTCGAAAACCTATCTCAAACATGTTTCAAAACATTTATCTCTTTGAGGTTCACTACCATGAGGCCGAGAAGTTGTCGCCGCGGGGCGCTTTCCTGGCCCCCGTAAGCCTATCCAAAGGATTTTTGCCCGCGCGACAGCAACTTTCGGCCGTCAGTATGGTCAGGCCCCGGCAGAAAAAGTGTCGTAAAATCACGGACTAGTGGTTTTCGACCCCTGCGAACACGATGGAGACATTTTTGAAACCCGAAAATCCCTCATGAAAAAGTTTATTTTTACAGATTTTTTCAAATCAAAGTTTGACCATTAAAATAAAATTTTCAATAGATTTTAATGTTGCCATCGGATTCTGCGCAGCCGAATTGACCTAGACACGACGTTTCATAAAATGTGGGCCTGTAGTTTACGAGCACCAAGCGATCTCCCGAGGGGACATCTTTTTGACCGCTACTGTATCCATTCATGGAGCCGAACGAGACTGAGGCCTACGAGTACTTCTTACAATCGGAGTTCCTTGTCCTTGTAGGTTCTCAAGGAGCCACGCCTCAAAACATCCATCTCGTGTTTGCTGCCATCGTATCAATTCTCGTTTCAAAAAATGCTCGACGCATCGTTTGAGGCCAGGCGGTACTACAGGCGTGTTCAAGTCAACGGCTAGCTATCCTCTTTAAGAAGTAATCCGATATGCTAATAAATATATTTAATTTGCAAGGATAAATGCCTCTCTCTCTCTCTCTCTCCCTCTCCCCGGAAGTTTCTATCGAAATGTCTGCCTTGGAGTCGTGCTTTCAAAAGTGTAAAATTTCACGGGAAATCCAAATAACAGATAAAAGCTCCGCGTCAAAAATTATATCCGTTGAGATACGGACGAGTCGAATTTCGTCAGTTTTTGGACGTTTTTGGCTCCTCGGATCGCATTTCAACTTAATTGTCCATCAAAATCCCTCGGGATTTCTTATAAAACCTTCACGCAGTTTTCGTATTTGTGTAAATGCAATTCACAATGAACAGAAAAGTAAAAAAGTACTTCCCGGAAATTCGAAAATTTGTGCTCAAAATCCGTGCTATTTGAAACCATGCTCCCTTAAATGTGATTGTAATGTTTAACAAGTCGTTTTTCTAAGTCTGTTTATTTTGAATATATGTAATATGATTTTGGATTTTTAAAAACGCTATAAAGCTTAACAAAATGTGTTCTTGTTTAAAACACTTTCCAGACACCTCATCAATTATTTAAACAGGAAGTTTCGGTCATCATATTTAATCCTGTCCTATAAGCGATAAAAATATGTCTGTTTTCTGTAATGGCGATTTATCGGCCCTCAGGCTGAATTCCGAGCTGATTTTTGACATGGAGGTGGGGAAATACATTGGCCAAAGCCCATTATTTTGTTTTCCGAAACTTGGACAACTTATGTATTCGATAGTGGGGATCACGCGCATCTTTTTTGCTTCGCAAATTTTCAGCAGATTCAGACTCAAAAATTGAATTTTGTAAAGTGGCCACGGCCCCCCTCCTGGGATCATTGGGTCGCCCTTTTCATTGCCTCCCTTCCCCTCCCCCGAACAGAAGAGGCCTTTCCCGCCGCCTCTTCCCATCTGGCCCGTGGTGTAGTGGATTTGCGCCCGGTCTACCACGCGCAAGGTCGTGAGTTCGGATCCTAGGAGAATTTTTTTGCTTTTTCGTGGTTCAGGAACAATTCATCTTTCTAGGCTCTCGGTGTGCGAGATTTAGGCCTAGCGCCGCAGGCGGAAGAGAAGGCCCTTGGCCCAGGATCTCGCGCCGCGCCGGTTTGATTGATCTAGGCTCTCGCGCCGCAGGCCAAATCGCGGAGAAAAAGCAGTAACTAGCGTTTCCTTCAAAGATTCTTCAAAGATTCTAGCGGATTCTAGCCGTCTTTTTCCGTTGCTTGAACTATATTGACTAAAGAGAGCGAGTGAGGGAGTGAGAGAGGGAAAACTACCATCATTTTCGAGCATCTATGCGGCACTTTTGGGACACCTTGTCTAGTTGCTTTGGTGACTGTGATGAAATCAAGATGAACCCATCAAATGTTGCTTTGATTTAGCGGATCACAACAATTTATTCAGTCGCTTTCTAAGAAATCCATAAGTTCCGGGTCAGGATCGTATCTGCCATCCATTTCAAGGTGCTCCCGGACGGCAATTAGGACCTCGTTGCAGCCGAATTTGACGAACAGACGATCGCCATCGGGACGAGTGAGTCGATAGTGGTTACAGTGGCCACCACGGGATTGGTGTTTTGGCCAGTGCTCGAGGAATTTCGGGGGCTCAATCTCTGTCCTCATCTCCAGACTGATGGAAAGAATTTCGCGTTCACTTCTCAGCCATTCTTCAATCACTACCTGAAATATACAGGGTAACAGGGGATGGGAGAATAACGGGGGGCAAACGTCTCCTTGTTAGGCTTAGCTTTCTAGAGAATTCGGATTTAAAAAACGGCATTTGGTGCGTCTTGTAGTCAAAAGCTGGACTGCCCCCCCCCTAACTGCATTAGCACCAGTTGTTATTATCAAAAAAGAACTTTGAGTACCCCCCCATAACCCTATGTGTAACCTACCTGCCCGTAAGCCTCAAAGTCCGACGCCCAGTCCTTGGTCTCCCTCAGCTGGATGGCCGGCATTTTCAGTGAAGTACACTCTGATAGCGGCATATCCAGCCTCACATCCAGACGACTAATCGATTCATTCATCCATTCCATCGTTTCGGCATCGAATCGGATATCTGCGGAAATAGTAACCAAAGCATATTTCGTGGTTGGCTTGTGACGCTTTAAAATCGTAATCCAATCGACGACATCAAAGTGCAGCTGCAACTCCTTCGCACGGACATCAATGTCAGCAGGTACAGCCTCATACAGTTCCAAATCGGTGACGGTGGAATTGTGGAAAAGTAGCTTGAAAGCCCCGAGGAATGGGTACCGATCATCATCATCACTGCGGATGTACATATTCCAATGCTTGTCCCGACATTCCTTTGCCATCTCCATTGTCGCTTTGCTTGCAAGTGCCGTCTTCAAGAAGCTATCAATATCCATATGCCGCATGATGTTGTGCTGAACGACGATCGGAAGCGCGTGGAGGTCCATGGAGATCTGAAATTTGGATCAATTATTTTTGGTGGGCCTGATAAAGAACAGAAGAATAAAAAAGAACAGTCTCGAATTTCCAGTTTCGAAATTTACAAAGTCTCGACATTCGAGATTCCGTTTGAGAGAGAGATAGATAGAGAGAGAGAGATAGAGAGAGAGAGATAGCGAAGGAGAGAGAGACAAAGCGATAGAGAGAGGGAGATAGAGAGATAGAGATAGAGATGAGAGGGATAGAGACAGAGATAGAGCGAGAGAGGGAGATAGAGAGAGACCGAGAGGGAGAAATACCAATGGAAAGAGGTAAAAATTCGCCTTAAATACAGGAATAGCCGGTAAATAGCCAAAGCCTCAGGGGTATTGTTCAGCCGGGCAAAAGTGCGGGATTACTTTTGGACTGTGTAGAGGGCGCGCCAAACCTTTTCGATGCTGCGATTAATCTGCATGCCCCACGGGCATTTTCGGGCATTTATGGGGCCATTTGGGACATCTGGTATATTTGTTTTGGTGACTGCGATGAAATCAAGATGATCTAACAAAATGTTGAATTAGCTGAATTACGTTCGTTATCTTAGTCTGGTGACAATGGAAATTTTTATTGAATCAGGGATGTGGAAATTCATGCTGTTCGCTGCCTGGAAAGATATGAATGCAATTATTCGCAACACGTTAAAAAACGGTGCCATTGGAAAGTTTGTATGGTCTGTCATTCATTTTGATCTACAATTGAATCCGTTGTCATCAATAACAAAAGCAAGGCAATAAAAAAAAGATTTTGGGCAGCTCCATTCCCACTGCTCTGAGTTATGGTGCACGTTTTAGTGTCCAAACCGATACAAAATGACGCTTTTCGGGATGAAACAAGGGATAGCGGGTGTCCGCCTTGGAGTTGAGCCCTCATAAGACCATCTATCAGATGGAGAATTTTACGGCAAATCCAAATACCGTCATAATAGGGGGTGCGGATTCGCACCTTATTTTCGACCAAGCGCCCGTCGCTATGATCAAGCCATGGGCGTCCGAAATAAGGTGCCGATTCGTTTTCGTTCGGATTCCGATCCGTTGTATAGAAGTCGTTATTTTCCGAAACACTTTCCGCATCTCTCTCTCTCTCTCTCTCTCTCTCTCTCTCTCTCTCTCTCTCTCTCTCTCTCTCTCTCTCTCTCTCTCTCCCCTCTAACTCCCTCTCTCTCTCTCTCTCTCTCCCTCCCGCTTTTGTTTCTTCCTTCCGCGGGCATAACCTGTTTTCTAATCCATCACCCGTGGGTTTTTCGAGAATTTATGCTATAACAGGGTAGGTTTTTGCCCCTCGGCAATATCAAGATCTCAAGATCAACATCTAACATCTAACATCTATCGTCAAAGACAACAGGGTTCCCACTACTCATCAGATGGTATCATCATGCCATCGCGGCACTATTTTATGCCCTTTCTTGACATATCATGCCCCACCCACTGTCGTGTGTCATAAATAGCCGGTGGGTATGCTCGAACGGCCGTCACTCCGCGAATTCCTTTCCTTTCTGTTTTTTCACTTCTCCCTTGCGGAGGCTGACTGGATTACAGTAACCGGTCCCTTCGCATTAGAAACTTTTGCCTACGCTTTAATTTTACAAATATAAATGGCGCAACTATTTTAAGTGGTTTTTTCTATTCCTAAAAGTAAAAACTTTTCAAATTTTTTTTACAAATATCAAAATATGATGATCAAGCCATGGGCGTCCGAAATAAGGTGCAGATTCGTTTTCCTTCGGATTCGGATTCGCTGTATAGAAGTCGTTATTTTCCGAAACACTTTCCGCATCTCTCACTCTCTCGCTCTTCCTCTCTCGCTCTCTCTCTCTCTACTAAGAGTTTTAAGTACACTCCAAAATAATGTAAAACAAAATAGTTATGGCAAAAACAAGCAAAATTCGAATAGCCGCTTAAACATTATTTTAAGTGTATACTTTTAATATTTATTTTTTTCGGAATTCCGGGCCAGGGGATAGTAACTGGGACCTAGGGCTACCGATTGGCGACCATGGAAAAATTTTGGGACCTGGCTGGGGGGGAGGGGGTAAAGTAAACGCTCGGCGGTTTTGGCTTGAATATTCTCTTCTTAAATTTCACAGATTTTCGGGAACAGTTTGAATACTGCGAAGTACAGTATCTCGAGGGGGAAGTCGAGATAGAAAGATTCTAGCTGTAAGACACGCGACAAAATCCCAGATTGTAAAGTTTTATTAAAAAGCGTGGTTATTTTTATAGCAATGTTTTTGATTTGCTTCTGGTTTCCTAGCAATTGATCATTTCTGAGATTTTTAAAATTTCTTATCAGAAAATGGCCTTTTCAGGGTCTGATTCCGGCAGCGCGGGGTGGTTTCTCTTCAATTAAAGATGGCGCCTACCTCGGATGGCGTAAGATTGTGCTATATATTTTCTAGGAACAGTGAAAAGTTTCTGCACAACTGATTACATTAATTGCCGGTAATGCGCAGTACAATGACATCGAGCTCAAAGCAATAACGACCTCAATTCTTCCGGGGGTCACGGCTAGGAAACTTGCCCTTCGTTACCAACCCGGATGGCGTGAAATTCTAGGAAATGGCTTCTGGTATTTTCCCTATTGAGGTGATGGAGAAAATCGTAAATGCCCTTCCACCTAACAGGCTCATCGACCTGTTTAACTTTGCGTTCAGTTCCACTGTCATGTGGGACTTGGTAAGAAATCGTAGGAAGGACAATATAGGCTATAAGATGGAGGTTAATCGGGCGGGTGTCAGAATTAATTGTGTAGGGTTTGGACCCACGTATTTTATAACTGATCATGACACTATTAAATTAATTGCCGGTAAAGCCCGGCACAATGACCTTGAGCTTAAAGTAATCTCGACATCATTTCTTCCGGGGGTTCACGGCTAGGAAACTTTATTTTCGTTACCAACCCAGCTGGCGTGAAATTCTAGAACACTATTTGCAGCCATCTGGTTATGAAGAATTATCGATTGAAAGCCCCCGACCTTCCCCGAGCTTGAATAGATATTTAAACCGTAATGTTAGATCAGTACGGTTGATTGCAATTCCGAAATTTAGTGGTTGGAGCCGTTTAGATGTAAGCAAATTTACGCTACTGCCTGGAACACCATTGCAAGGCCTTCGGCGTCACAAATGGTCAACCCAATTTTAAGTAAATGGCAGCTTGACAGAGGGTCATTCAGCCATATTCGTAACAGGGCTGATGGCGAGCGCGGGGTTTTAATCATCGACGATGATGAGCCGAATCCCTGGATTTGGTCGCGGGTAGTAAAGAATAGGGCTGGCGGTCCGTGTGTCAGAATTTCTAGGGGTGATAGCACTTCAGAATTTAACAGCGAAACTCAGCGCACGGTAAACGCTCAAATTTTTCCTAAAAAGATTTCGTTGAAACGTTAACCTTTTCTTTAAGTCAATGGCCCTTTGCCCAAGTAACAACCTTCGACCGATTGAAAAAGGGTTAATGCCCTCATTCTATAAAAACGAAGTGTGGTAGACTTTGATCCTCTTTTTTTTTCTCTTCAACTAAAAAACATTTTTTCCAGGAAAACTTGATTCTCGATTAAGGTTCAGTAAGCGGCGATATATTTGGACGATGGTGGTGGTGATAGTGGTGGTGGTTCTTTTTACAATATTTTAAAAAATTTAAATACCAATCATTTTCAGACGCCAACCTATATGCTAATTATCTAACTATATGCTTAATGCTTAATGATCGACCGGATAAATACAGCCTACAAATAAACTTTTGGAAAAGTGATTTTTCCTGTCTGCTTCTACGTCATAACACAAGACTTATAAAACAAGCAGTCCCTCAAATTTGACTCGCCTTTCCGAGAGCTTTCGATAGATACCTAGATCGTAAAAAATAGGTCTCGACTGCGGACCGCTAGGTCGGGGGCGGGCTTTGTTTTGGGACACCCTGTATAAGTATTCCAATCGGTCGTATCTGTGTAGTGACACTTTCTTTTCATGTTGTAATCATCATTCAAAAAAATTTTTTGGTTTATTAATTTGCTACTATCATTTCATAAGGCCCGTAATATTCGTGGAAGCACCATTTTTCTGGTTAGGCTTTAGTAGTTTGGAGTTTATGGCTTGGCACAGGAGTGGCGGCCGCACGCTTCCTAAATGACAGTGATTTCTGGGGTTTAGCAAGGTTGACACTCTCTCTTTCTCTCCCTCTCACTCTCGCTTTCTCTCGCACGCTCTCTCTCTCTCTCACCTCCCATTTCGAAATGACTCCACTCTGAATGGCGGCCTCAAATTTGTCGAGGTCAATAAAAGCCTCATTGTCCATCAGCTTCTCCAATTCCGGGATCAAAGCGGCCTGAAAGAGTTAGCTAGAATTAGAATTTTTGGCATTTTCCTTACCTTGTAGATGACGTGTGTCTCAACGGGATTCGGATCATGATCAAGGAGTCGGACTCCCGGGTTCGGCTTGTTCTGAAAGCGGAACGATTTTATCGGTTTCCTACTAAAAATACATTAACTAGCGTCATCGATTAGCTGAATACCAGCTACACAGCGGCCCGGCTCCTAAGAAAACGTCCGGTAGCTTTGGAAAGGAGAGAAGACCGCAACGCGTGCGATAGACGCGTCGCGCTATTGCGAAAGCAGGCCTGCGCAGCTAAAAACCGGTTGCTATTCCGCGCACCCGCACGCAACGCGCGAAAAACACGCACAGTACGCCCTTTCCCTTGAACCATCTGGACCGAACCCATGGGCGGTTGTGGCTACCATATTCGTGCAATCGTAGCTCTAAACTACTCCCAAAACAACTTCTACATAGCGTGATCGCTTCTCTGGCTGCCATTATGCAAATGTTTGGTCCAAAACAACGAGAAAAACGCTAAGAAGCTGTTTTTGGGGCCATTCGGGCGATTTTCTCACCCTGAATTCAATGGCAAATCCAGCAGTGGTCGTGATTTCATTTCGCTTGTACCCCATCAGCTTCATCAGGGCCAAGGTGACCTCGGTGTGCTAAAAATATAAGAAATTTGGCATCTTCATAATTTTCAAGGGACAGTAAAGCTACAAAATCTCCCCTTCTATCCACTAGGTCTCGACAGTTACGCTACAAGCCAAACGACGCGCACACTAAGAAGCGGATTTTGCTGCAAGCTGACGCAAAAAGCGTGAAAGGGGGAAGGGCTGCGTCAATTGGAGCGTTGCGTAGTTGTCGAGACCTAGTAGCTTTAAGGGGTCGATTTACTGACTTTCTATCACCTTTAAGACTTACCGAAGCGTATCCGATAATCTTTGGTCCCTTCCCATCCTTAGCCTTTTTCATGGCATCAAGAACATTCTTCAGCCAATATCCACCCATCATTCTACGGCAGTCTTCGTTTTCGGCGCAAGCGTTTTGGTGGGCTTCCGCTAGAAAATTCAGTTTAATTCATGGTAATTTCTAAATTTTTTAAGCTATTTGGCTCTCCTAAAAAGCAGAATATTTTGCGTTTTTCCGAAATTAGGAATCGAAAATTGAAAATTTTTGGGCAAAATCTTTATGATTTTTCGACCTCTGGATTGATGGGTTAAGTGAAATTACTGACCAAACTCCATATAAGCCTTGACGAGGGAGTCCTTATCATATCCGGGAAGAGTGGGATGTTCTAGCCAATCGGGAAGCGTCGCGTTGTACAGCTTGATCTCGATGATGTTGTCCGCCAAATCAGCCGCTTTCGAAACGGCTGCATCCCAACCCGTCTGAAAATGCAAGATCAGAAGTATCAACAATCAAAATAATTCATCAGAAAGGTGGCTTTTACAAAATTAAAAAATTTAATTTTCAATTTTCATGAAATTTAATCTTTTCATTTCGAAAATTGATTGCGTGATCAATTAAATTGGCATATTAAAAGTGCTTTAATTTGCTGATGCTCAACCCACATTTTTGGCCATATAATCGAGCAGCACTTTTCCTTTCTGCTTCTTTTCGGCCAGCGGTCCCCACGTGTCGTCCGAAATCGGTGCCCAGGCTGGAATTTTTAAGAATTACCATAATTTTTAGATTTTTTGGAAAATACGATAATATGACAACCAGTTAACAGATTCCAAAGTCTAAATTACAAAAAAAAACACTTGATTTTGAGAACCGATTAGGCCATGAAATGCATCAATTCGCCTTCTTCGAAATATGTCAGGAAAATAAAAAATCCTGATTTTTTGCTCTAATTGTTAAATTGGCAGCCAGTTTACACGTTGAAAAGTGGAAATTTGCGACATCTCGAATTACCGTACCCTTATCGCTGTTGGGGCAGTCGGAGACGGCGTACATCCTCAACATCGGATCATCAATAGAGTAAGGGACTGGGGACCAATTGTCGAATTTTTTGCTCCAATCTCCCCAGCCAACTGGAGTATACAGACCGGCGGTTGAGGCCTAAAAATCGGTACTGTAAGATAAGGAAGGATACGCTAGGGTACGATAGGATACGATAGGATACGACAGGGTGCGGTAGGTACGGATGCGTACAGTACGATACGCTACGAAAGTACACGCTACGTGCTATAGGGCAGGCCATACTCTACGGTAAGATACGTTAGGGTGCTTAATCTATAACCTGGGTACCGCAAAGAACAATAGGCTACGCTACGCTACGTGAAAATACGCTAGACTTTATATAGTACGCCACTGTACGGTATGGAAAATTAAGGCAAGCTGAAATACGATTCGGGAGGATACGATAAGTGGAAAACTACGTTTCTGTACGCTAGCCAATTTCGCGTAAATTGGAATGCTGTTGACACTAACGACTGCGGAGTACGCAAAGCTACGATCCGATACGGTGCTGTACAGTACGGTACGACCCGTCGTCGACATGGTGCATTACGGTATGATGCGATACCTGGAGTGTCATTTGGCATCTAGCGGCCGATGAACTGAAGAATGAGGCTTCTTTTGGTAGATAGTTGTCATCGAGGAACCCCTTGCCGACGAATTGCCGCAGAGCCGTACCAAGGCCGAGGGCTTGAAGCTTACCGAACTGAAAAGTACATAGGAACTTGTAGAATTTTGGACTTCAATAGAAGATAGAGAGAGAGCGAGAGAGACAGAGAGAGAGAGAGAGAGAGAGAGAGAGAGAGAGAGAGAGAGAGAGAGGGAGGGCGGGCGAGCGAGATAGGGAGAGGAAGAGAGCGAGAAGGAAAGCGACAAACTGGAGCAAAACGCACCCTGGTCAGCTCCATCGGCCCTTCCAATCCCCACGACTTCTCCACGGGATTTACAAAGTTCTCCGGGTTCCGGTTGCCGTGTCTATAGCATTTTCATGTAGTCTGGATGACAGTTAGAAAAATCAATAGATTTTTTGTAAAAATGAACAAAACTTGACAGCTAATATTATTAATTCGATTCCAAAATGTTCAAATTTTGCACTTTTTCTTTGGAATTTAACAGCTTCAGTAATACTTAATATTTTTATTATGCTTTTTTAAACTGGTTGTCAGCTTAAAGAAATCAATTAACATTTTGGAGTAAAGTTAAGGTATAGATTAGAAGATAAAATTTGTTTCCAATAAAAAATTGAAACTTTGAAGATTTTTTTGCAAAAATTCGGACTTTAGAATCTTTCAATAGCTTTTTCCAGTTTTTTTTCAAGTTACCTCATTCCATAGAGCACGAGCACGGTATCCGGGTGTTTTTTGATGGATTGTTTTGGGAGGAGAACCGTCTCCTCGGCCACAGTGAATGTGGCCAACCACAGGATTGGGAACAGCGCCGCCACGCACGCCATCTAAAGTGTTTTTCTCGGAGCGGAAATGTACAATAACCCAGCTGATATGTTGTCTGACTGACAGCCAGAAAAGCGGAATCCACGAGGAACGTCAAGAATTTGAAATTTTGAGAAAAATTTGGAGTTTTTGGAAATTCAATTTAAAATTTAAATGATTCAACTTTTAAGTGTTTTTATTAGATTCACGAATACAATAAACTAAATAGTTTTATATCTATAAAAGCAAACTGGCAAAAAAACGGAATTGTGAAACGGAATAGGAAAGGAACAAGATTTTTGAAAAATTTGAAGCCTTTTTTCGTTTATTTCCGCCATATTTGTTTACAAAACTTACGTTTTGCATGAAATTGGTGTCGAAAAGATTGAGCCTCCGAGCCCTCCCAGAGTGTAAATACACCAAGGAGAATAAATCCCCAAGGGAAGACCCGGATTGCCACCTCATTCTTCCGGCCCTGTCTGCACTCATTATCGGTTATGCGCGTTCGGTGTTCAGTGGTAGTAATAAAGTGCATTTGCTAAAGACCTGCAAAGGATTAAGAGAACAGGTTTATTAGAACAGTGACGGAATATAATCGGCACATGAGAAAAGGTGTCTGAGGGAAATACAAGTGTCGAAGGCAAGGCGGGCCAAGTTTGGCATGGGTGTCGAAAGGTTGCATTCGCCAGAGGTTTACTGTGCTCCGGATAGTGGTAAACCACGTCCCCGGCTCACAGCACTCTCACCAAGCCGTGCCGAAGCAACGACTGGCCGCAACACCCTTTCGGGATAGCGGGGGAATATGCAAGCATAATCACAGAGAGCGCCGGGAGGGCGCTCACACAGCCCGCTACCGTAGTGGTCATCGCGGCGGGACCCCTGGCATATTGCCAACCCCTATTATCCCAGGTAATTCATCCTCGAAACTCCTAGGAGATGAAATCTCGTAGGAAAGTTTCGACACTCCCGGCCCGCGCAAGAGCCAGAAAGTGCCGCCCCGGTGAGGGAGCAAGGAACCTTACGAGGGGAGGTTGAGTGGGAGCCTCGCGGCGGCCCAAGAATTTACAAACAAGTCCGCCCGGCCCGGGGGAAAGGTTGGGGTACAGAGGGACCAATAACATGGTAGAAAATGTTCTGCACTGTGGGGGCGGGAGGACGAAAATGGATTAGATAAAAGCTAGGGGAGGGGGCAACTGACAATAAAATAGTTGGTCGGCGCTAAGGAGCCCGTACTCCTGCCGAACCAACTCGGGAAAGGGAAGGGGGATGACTTATCGGATTTTCGGCAGCGGCTGGCGTGTAGTGGACTTGAGGCTGGCTGGCGGTCGAGAAGAGGCTTGTGGCACTTCGCGTCGACGTCGTCTTGCGAAGTGTTGTCGACCTTGTACTCTTGCATCTTGCGCAGCCAGTCACGTGAAGTTGTAGGCGAGCATGGCGAAGGTTCCGAAGAACCTTGAGAGGGTGTCGAGTGGTGGTGGGGAGAAATCCTCTCACGAAACCTCCTTGTCACCATGTAATGTCGTAATGCAGAAAGGCGGTGACGCGAACTTGAATAACGTCTCGGCGTTGACGAGTGTCGTCAGTCGGCTTGTCGCGGTGCGGATGAAGGTCGGCGCGTCGTGCGATGGCCTTCTTGAAACTGAAGTCGCAGTTGGCGATTTG